>JAVIWB010000351.1:0-152952 GCA_031893035.1 Dermolepida albohirtum
CGCGAATTTGTATCAAATTTGAATTTACATTTTTTAAATTTCATTAAAACCCGCCTCCTCCTTTTGTAAACGGTGGTAGTGTGGAAGAGAAGAGGGAGGTGAGGCGGACAGACTATGGAATGTTTAAAAACGACACACGCGTCATAACAAGAGGGCGAATGACTGAAGGAGAGAGACGACGGGGACGAAAAAAAATGAACGTGATGAAAACAATCTTGTTGCAACAATGTGACGAGCACGATTGTACAGAGGAGATGCCTCTGTGGTTAATTATATCGGGGATATCGACACCTGACAAACGTGTTTCGCCCAACAAAGCGCATTACGAGGGTATCTGGTTTTTACCCTCTGGCTAAGAATGTTCATGTTTTGTTTACAAATATCGCTGATAGGTTTGGATTTGCTTTTTTTTTGTTGTGGTTATACAGTGAATACAAATTCCCATTACGTAGAGCGTATAATATAAAATTATAATTCAATTAAATTATAATAACAATAAATTAGTATTAGTAAATTGTATAATGTTGATCTAAATAATTAAGTAATTAAGCGAAGTTACTAATTCCTTTTTTATTTTTCTTCGCATTATCTTATTTTTTTAATGCCAAAAAATACTTGTTCATGCGCTTAAAATGTAAATCATATTATCACTGAGCTTATATCATACAAACTGCAGAAGGAAAACACAGGAAACGAATTGATCGAAAGAGTAGGGGGAAAATAACAAAAAGCAGAACTGAGAGAAAAAAATTTGCATCTTTCGACGACGATCTGATAATATGTGGTCCTAAAGAGGAAGCTTTTAAAAAATTGAACTAAAAAAGAAGAAGCGATGGTCTTGCTGTATATTAAAGTGTTCATAGAAAATGAAGGAAATATTGATAATAAAGTCAATGAAAGAATATCAAGTGTCGCAAGTATGTATCACAAGATGCCTTATGAAAGCATCGATCAGCAAATAGCAAATAAGTAGAAAAATCAAAGTGATTGTAAAAGAAAGAAAGATGGATGTTAAATAAATCACTAAAGAGCTAGTATACTCCGAGAATGGTACGGAGTAAATGACCGCCATTTTCTTCAAAGCATTGTTTTAACTGGATTACAAATTTTCCATGACATTTTGAGGAACGCGCCGCGCCGTTAAATAGCACTGATTTAATTTGTAATGTTGATTTTCAGCTCTTCTAAGTTTCTGGGTTTATTCGTAAACACTTTACAGTTTTAAATAGCCTCTGGTGCTGAAAGATACGGGGATTGCTGGCCAAGAAATTTTACCATTCCTAGAAATCAACTTATTTTGGATAGAACTGTACCAAAATATTCATGCTTATTCTCGCCGTATGACTTGTTACGCCGCCCAGTGGAAACCAGTAATATCCAATTTCGTTTTGAATTTGAAAGTGTCGCGCAGCAGTAACTGTTAGCATTTACTATTCCCTTCAAAAAGATAAGCTCCAATTATTCTAGACGAAGAAATTGCATACCATATAACTCGTAGTTACTTGAGGGCAATATAAAGGCTCTCTGAGTCCAGTAGCGACGATTTTAATTATTTACATCAGCGTATAAATGAAAATGAGTTTTGTCACTCATGAAAAGGTTGTGAAAAAACGTCAACAATTATAGAGAAATCTCCAAAGCTTATTGCTCTAATTAAAAATAACGATTTTGTGTTAGTTTAGTTTCTCTATTATTAATGAAATAAAATGGGTAATATACATACGGACCCTGTAGAAAAAATTCCTGCTACATAAATTTATATATGACAATATACAATATAAAGGGTCTTCCAATACGGACTTCCGAACTACATCTGTCGAATTGGCTGTCATTTATTCAATCTGTTTTGCCAAATGACCATGGACGGATATAGCGTTCAACAACACGTGCAAATGATAAAATTATTTTATCGAAATTGGTGTTCTGTTCGGGCAACGTTCCGCGCGCATCGTTCATTTTACGGTCACCATAATCGTCCTACCAAGAGGACTATTCGCAGTGTGGTGGATAATTTGAGTCCATTGGTTCAGTAAACAATGAACCAACACTCGTACGACGACGTGAGAGTGTGCAGGAGAATCCGAGGCAGTCGATTTCGCGTCACTCACAAGAACTTGGCCTTTCGCAGACCACAATGCCGAATTTTGCGTCGTGACTTGGGTCTGCACCCATGCAAAATTCAACTGACCCAGGAGCTGAAGGTAAACAACCATAGACAACGACGTGTGTTCCCTGAATGTGCCCTGGAGCAGAGACCTGACCCTAATTTTCATGAAAAAATCATCTTCAGTGATGAGGCCTATTTCTGGGTGAATGAGTACGTCGACAAACAAAATTGACGAATTTGGGATGATACAAATCCACATGAAATCCAAAAGCGTCCAACGCATGCCGAAAAAGTCACTGTTTGGTGTAGATCTTGGATTGGCGGCGTCATCGGTCCATATTTCTTTAAGAACGACGTTGGCCAGGCCATCACCGTCAACGATATAAGTCGATGATTACCAACTTTTTTGGCCCGAATTGCATGATATGGACACCAACGACATATAGTTTCAACAGGACGGCGTTACGTGCCATGCAGCTCCTGCCACATTGGACATTCTGCACGAGCGATTTGAGGGCATGGTCATCTCACGTGGAGGATCTCACACACTTTGTTTTATTTAAATTTAAAGATAGGAAGCGCTTAATAAAAAACCCGTTATAACACAATATACTAGGCCAGAGCCTCTCGAGTTTTTTTGAAACCTAACGATTCCCCACGTGAGCTCATATTAAGTGTCAACAGTTCTTTACGCATTTAAAAAATCTTTAGTTCTATTTTTATGATGCTGTATTAGAATATAAGTAAGGTATTTTTACTTTGTTTTAATAAACATTTTTCAAAGTTGCCATAACGCTCACCAAAAGCGTAGGTATAAAATAATAATGAGGCAATTCGTTAATTATTAAAATTATTTAAATTCAACAGCAATTTCAAAGCAAAAGTGGCATCGAACGTTTTATTTCTTTCATTTTACGAGGTCGTCAAAATCATCGGTATTTTCACAATTTGTGCCCGTATTTTTCTTGTTACTTCTTCATTCTTTTTTTCGCCAAGATTGAGTTTATATAATTCAGTATACCGCTAATTGATATTGAATCATTAATACGGGGAAAACAGTAGACCCTCTGTTTCTCGTCTGTTTGTAATCTGGAGAGAATCAGGGAGAGCTTATTATATTATGGTGGAGTCGGGCGGCTTCATTCATAGACAATACTCCTGAAAGATGGAATAGTTCGGCTTTCGCGTCGTATCGGTAGGGAGTAACAGGACGAGTAGGTGAGACGGTAGATCTGTTTCCCCTTCTCCGCTCTTCGCGTTACCCCTCAGTGCCTGCCCTTCCTCTCCTCCGGAACTCCATGGTGCACCCGGTTCCCTTTCAATTTCAGTTCTTAATTCGGAGTGATTTAGATATTCGCCGATTGGCAATGTCACTCATTTTTTACCGACCTCTATCTCTCAATTACCCGTTCGCAACACACAATACACTGAAAAACTCTTTATACGTTTTTATTGTGTCGGCATTACGCTGACGTCTCTCCAATTATACCTCCGACTTCTCTTTTTATTTTATTTCTTTACGTGAGCTCGATTCCATTAAGTTAAATTTATTCGAAACTTTTATTATTCGCGAAATCGACTCTTTTCTCTTTATATAAATATATATGCTTCTTATATACAGAGGCAATCACACCTAGCTTTTAGGGTGCTCAACTGTTTCGTATCTCAATTCAAATTTATGTAAATGAATTACGAAAAATTTGATATATATGTATATAACTGTTTATAAAAAAATATATTTCAAATTACATTTAATTATTATAAACTATCTAAAAGTTAAAAATATTAACTCTGATTTAAAGAAATTAAATCTTTCAAAAAACTATAATAATACGAAGGTAGCCGTTTATATTTCGGGAACAGCAAACACAAAAAATTTTTTTATTATCGAAAATAGTTTTATTGCTTTTCAAAATATTCTCCTTGAAAATCAATGCACTTTTGTATTCGTTTAAACCAATCCGAAAAGAATTGCTGCCACTGTGAAGGCAGTATCTCCAATATATGAGTTTTGAATGCCTCAACTGCCTCTTCTGGCGTAGAAAACCGTTGACTACGAAGTTTATTCTTCACGTGTGGGAACAAAGAGAAGTCACAGGGTGCTAGATTAGGGCTGTACGGCGGATGGCTCATTAATTCAATGTTTTGTCCGGTCAAATATTCAATTGCTTGAACCGACCTGTGAGAGCTCGCATTGTTATGGTGGAGAATGATCTGTCGTTTTCGGTTTGTTTTCCTTATATCTTCAAAAACTTTTGGCAAACAAACAGTTGTGTACCATTCGGAATTGACTGTTCTACAACTCTCTAAAGGTACGACTGCGACATGACCGGTTTTTCTGAAAAAAACAGGCGATCATTTGTTTTATAGATCCCAGATTCATCACCTCTGACGACTTTATAAACGTTCTTTGAAGCACCGCCATTGTATTTTTTATGCATTTCTTGGTAAAAATTAACGCGAGTCCTTTTTTGAGCAGTTGCCAAATTATGTGGTACCCAACGTGAACATAGAGATGCTTCGATTTCACGGTATGCCACATGACGGCCTTGCATTATCAATGCAGACACTGCATTAATGTTTTCCGATACAACATTTGTGTGTGTTGTTCAAAGAACGCCGTCCGAGTTTGAATTCACTATACCAACGATATACTGTAGTTTTCGATAATGTTTCATCACCATATAAAGAATTCAGCTCGTCGATGTATTCTTGTTGAGATAATCCACGTCGAAAGTTATGAAAAATAGTTGCACGAAAATGATCGCGAGTTAATTCCATTTTTTTGCTGACATAAAATTTTCAAGTTACTGTCAATAATAGAAATAGCGACCGGATAATAAAACTGTCAAGGTAAATATATTGTCAAAAATGACAAACTTCACGATCCAATCATCAGATCGGAGGCAACACTAACAGTGTTCGGCTACCCTCGTAACTTTTATTGTCCTACAGATTTGACATAGACTAATAAGACAATGCAAATATGTATAAAAACGTGCAGTAAAAAAGTAAATAAAATATAAGAAAAAAATTAATTTTAAATGTGAAACAAATCAAAGCAATAACAAAAAAGAAATAATAACTGCTGTACTTTATATAATAATTACCGATCTCTAAAATGTTCATTCAAACTTCTGACTATATGAGCTACAGGACACTTCAGCATAATGTTAGTTCTTGCTCCTTGTAGGCGAAGTACATTTCCAGAGCAGGATCCGCAGGAGGGCACGAGAATGTAAATGTGCGAAAGTAGTGACAGAGAATCAGTAATATTATTGATTAAGTGTAAAACCGGCATTCGAAATATCACGTCGCAAAGACAGAGCTTGTAAACCATCTCTCAAGCAACGCATGACAGTCTGTGCTGCGAACTGGATATTCTCCATCCTGCCTAAGACAAAAATTTTGAAAATTTCTTCTATATTCGTTCAATAAGAAGCCCGTGACAAACATAATACGACGTCGAAATAATGGATACATACTTCAGCTTCAAACCAACACTTGGTGTAAGGTTTCGATAGTTTGCATAATACTAAAATTTCGTGACGATCGTATGACAAATCCAAGTGCCTATGAGATAGAAGAACGTAAAGAGAGTATATGATTAGTTAACGTTAGTTTACAAACAAAAATTACCCCCACAAGTATTTGTGACACTTTAAAGATTTGCTGAGGTTCCACAGAATAATCGGACGTCATTATAGATATGCATGTAAAAGGGAACTGTACATTTATTAACATTTAAGTGGGCTTTATGTAACTGACACCATTCACTCATTTTTTTAAGGTTTGACTGTAATGCAAGACAGCCAACATACATATTAATAGTGTTTCAAATTTTTAAGTCGTCAGAATATCCTCATATTCCAGACTCACACATCCAAGACTATCAAGCAAATCGTTCATATAAACATTAAAAAGCAAAGGTCCAAGGTTAGATCCCTGCGTAATACTGGAGGTAAGAAAAATATAATCAGAAGAGAATTCGAGACGTAATTTTTCCTGTCAGGCAGATATATCAATCTCAGCAATTGAAGAATAAAATCCTATAGCGAGTTTGGCATGGTCAATTGTGACAAAATCTTTAGTGAAGTACGTGTAAACAAAATCGACCTACTTCCTCTCGTCCAATGCTTCACTAATATACTGCCCAGTACTCCCAGATTGGTCGTTGTGGATATCATTACCATTAATCCGTGTTGAGCAATTGATACATAAGGTTTTATAGCGGAATAGATTCTTTTATAGATAATGTGCTCGAGTATTTTGGCAAAACTGGGCAATATATTAAGTGATCTGTAATTACAGATACTAGCATTAGAACCCTTTTTGAATATTGGAATAATTTTACTAATTTTCCAAATAGAAGTAGATAAAATAATATTGAACAAAATAATTAGGAGATAGGAAAACGCGAAAGCACAGTCATGTATAAGAAAATCCGGAATATTGTCACCAGCAGACATATTCTTTATTCGGTCAACTGTATCTAAAACAACTTCTTTAGATAATGGATTAATAGAAAAAGAAAGACGATCACTAAAAAGTGCTGTTGAGGTTTGTGCGTAATGTTGGAAATCGCCAGAGACTTCATTTGTGAAAGCATCAACAATATCCTACGGTTCTTCGCTTGTTGTTTCATTATTAAGCATAATTCCTGGAATTTTTGAAGCACCTCGTTATTTATTAATAAATTACCAAAATATTTTTGGATCATCAATAATATTTTCTTCAATTTTAGTTTGATATGCAGAAAAAGCTGACCTTATGTTTTCCTTGAATAATGTTCTCAATCGTTTGAATTCATTATGTATCATTGCAACAATTTCATATAATAAACGTAATTAATACACGATTTAATTGTGTTGGACACGTAAAAAGGGTACGTATTAATGCATAACAGAATTTAATAATATTTGCAATCAACTTAATCTAACAGTTTCTACAAAGAACATTGTAGTACTACGTTAAAATTATTTTTATTTTTATTTTTATTGAAAAATATCTCATTGCTCCTATTTAATCAATTCAAGCGAATACATTGTTACATTATTTTTTGATTCTGTAGTATACTGAGAGAAAAAAAAATTCTGACCTATGTTTTTATTAAGTTATCGAAAAAGTTGCAATTTCCATGGACCATCTAATAGATATAAAAAATTAATCAATTACGTATACATTGTTCATTTTCTTCAATAACATTTTGTCACCTATCGGTGCGTTGCATAATTTTTCGTTCATAGAAAGTCTTTCTTTAGTTGAATTTGATGGAGCCTGTGGTTGATTGACTTGATCAATAAGGTTGATATATAACCCCTTTCCACATTAACTTTTGTAAATTCTGTATACGCATTTCGACAACCAAGTTGTCATCATCAGCAGATAATTTCAAAGTGTCGCACCTGGTAAAACACGGCGAAAAAACAATTGTACGAAAATCAAACTCCGTACGCGATCCACACCGCTCAAAACCGAGATGTGCACTGCCTTTCTTTATCGGACAAAAACTTTACAATATGCTGATTCGCAGCCTCGTCTGAATCGAATATTACACCATGTGTGCGTGTTTTGAAAAGAACGAAATAAGTTCGACAGTAGGGCAATACATTCTATCAAATACCCAAGAATTACTAACAAACGGTCAAACTTATGTGTGGTCTCGGATGGTCGTAATGAAATCAAATCAAATAGTTTTATATACTATATGTCAATTTGAATATCGTAAGTAAATGGACTTTTTGTTTATTATTATTGTAAACTGAATAAGTATTCGCGATGACTGCCTGTTGAAATACATAACCTTAGTAGATAATATATTTACTGCATATTTATATGTAATTTCTAAAACTATATTTTAGCATATTAACTCCTACTGTATTTGTAGTTTGTTTTTTTTTGATTCCCTAAATTTTTCAATATCACGTACTTATTAATCCACGTGTTTCAGTATTGGCAAATAACTTCTAGGGAATTTAATACTGTGGCAACCTTTAACATTTTTTTATATACAATCCCCTAATTCTGGCTGGATAAAACTCTAGAAGTTGTTGAGGATATTTACAAGATAAGAAATACGGCCTTTTGTGATTTATTATCTACAATAGTGTGTAGAGACATAAAATTAATTACTGTAATTTCAAATATCGTTTACTGTTGGCTGCAAGGAGTCCAAATTATGCCAGTGTGAGGCTATATAATAAGTAAGGGTGAACAGTACTGGTGGTAATCAGAGATAGGAACCAATGGGGAGGAGAACGCGTGAAGTCATTGCCGATACATTGCATCATGTCAGTGATGCGAAGATGCTTCGCAAAAGTGGATTGTTAACTGCAACGAGTGCAAATAAATTTCTAAATCGTGAAAGGGTACCTAATTACTTACATTATTTATTTTATTTATAATCGCACATATCCACCTTCCCAACGAAGCTGTACGCTACTGCGAACCCGGAGGTTTGTTCAATATTAGTAGGTTACTTGCTTCATTAAAGGAAATACGAAACCTTAATACTTTCAAACAGCTACTTGATCAATTATAAAGGGAATTAGAACTCGGCTTTAAAGAATTCTTTAATTTATAATGTATATAGTGTAATTTTGAATTGTAAATCTGTTGTATTTTGACGTTTGCACTTGTTTATTTTGTTACAAAAATGTATTATAATAAAAGTAAATAATAATAATTATTGTTAATGCGTCATGACTTGTCCGACAATCCAATAATATTAATGATTAGTGTTTTTTAAAACTATTTTAGGTGAATTACTCGAATGATGACTTGCTTATATTATTTTTACACTTCAGGAAGCTATGTCAGGAAGCAATGCTCTTTTATTCATTATTATTTCTATTTTTTTAAATATTTAAAGATGTCGTTGTCGTGGCATAGAAGCAAACTCATCATCGAAAATTTTTTTTCAATTCTAAAATAAAAATTTGGTACAAAGATAACTTTATATACGTATATTGTAATACATATACATTCTTATATACGTTATGTATGTATACCTGGATCCTTCGTAATGGCCATATTGTTATTTCCTCATTAAATCTCCCTAAATTGCACTTTTGGCCTACCTAGCTCTATTGGTATTCACTGCGTCGGTTCCAACAGAAACTCGGAAAAAACTCCTTACCCCTGATCACATATTTCATATGCAGAGGGCTGTTTTGCTTGCCGGGGCAATATTATTTCCATATTTTTCACATAATGCGCCTCTGTATATGGGTTTTATTTCATGTGACATCATGGTAATGCATTTTAACGTCTTATCATTCATTGCGGCATCTTACCAACTCTTTGGGCGCGGCGCGGCGGTAAATATTTGTTAGCGAGACGGTGGAGCCGCGAGGGTGCCCGATGAAGAGAGAAAGAGACGCGCGTTGCCGCGTGTCAACCCCCGAATTTATAATATCGCCACACGTCAGGCAGTTACATTTGCCCCCAATCAAAACAGTCAACCGGAAGCGGGATCCAGCATCCGAGTAAAAACCTCGAAAAGAAACATAAAACATCCAGTGAGGGTGAAACAACAATGAAATTAGAAGACAGGGAGGTGAAGTAAAAAGAAAAAAAACTTCATTCGAATAATTCGCCGAAGAAAAATTCACTTGAGTAAATATCTGTGACGAAGGCGCGGAGAAGACAGGAAATTTTTACGGTTTTAAATATAAAAGGAATCGGTCCGGTCTCCCCCCAAATTTACTACTGACAGGAGGGATGGATGAAAGTGGAATAATAAAAATAATAATAACAAGAAAAAGTGCAAATTGTACCTATTGTCATGTAAAGTACAGGTTTGTGTCATACGTGTGTCTTGTATACTGGAATTTACTGTTTATTTTACAAATTGTCTTCGATTGACGTGTACATATAAGCCCTGTTTGTAAAAGTAGTGACTGTCAGTTGGCAATCGTTTGACATATTTGACAAGTTACATATCAAGAATGCCTATGTACTCATAGTGTTTAGTATGTTGGCATATGGTTGTAATAAATCATTGTCAACGAGAAGTAACCGTTCCAGGAACAAAGTTATAATTTCGCCGGATTATACATACTTTGTTAATGTGTACATAAATAATAATAATTTATTTTCACTAGTATACCGTGAGTTTTTATGTCTCTGAAGATAATGCAAACATTCCTATGTTCTATTAAAGGAAAACTATCAATGCGTTGTAAGCAATAAACTGGCTTTAATTAAGAAACACCCACTCTTATGAACACTTACAGTACCGCCTTCGGTATTAAATTTGGTAATAATATTATAAATTGTGCCGATTGATGGTATCGGTCCACCCCGATTATTAATCGAGGACAAACTATTATTATTTTTTTTGTGCAAATTTAAAATACTGTATTTTATCTCTTTAGAGTACATGCTTATAAAAGATAATATGTAAACTGCTATTCGAATATTTATTACTTTTTTATTATTAAATGATTTTGTTGTAAAATGCATTAAGAGAAGAAAGAAAACAATTAACTTGGTACGGCCGGGTTCAACGAATGGAACAAACAAGCCTGTCGAAGTAAACAATGGAATGGGTACCAAATTTAAAAAGGAAAACAGGAAGACCGAAGAAAAATTGGATAGAAGGAATCAGGAAAGCTATGAGCGATAGAAACTTACTGGGAGGACAATGAGAAAAGCGAAAATAATGGAATCTAGACATCGGACCGATGTATATATATATATATATATATAAGTTTCAGGTTAGCGCTTCACTACGAAACAATTCCTGAAGAAGATGATTGAGATGTCATCGAAACGTCGAGACGCCGATTCCTTCGAGAGCTTCTGTCCAATATCGCGAAGAGCCATATATATGTATATATATATATATATTATCATATATATAGTATATATATATATATATATATATATATATATATATATATTAACAAGAAAAATGCATTACAATATAGATAATACTTAACCTAATGTAAAAAACAAGTTATTGTATGGAACATTATCGCAAGTTTTGACCAGCTTAAATGAAGTATACCTTATTAAACGTGAAAAGTTAAACCTTCGCATTTTTGCATTCTAACAACGTTTGCTTAAATTGTATACAATGCATTTACTTTTTTTTTATCTGAATATAGGAATATTTACTTTATATAATTGATAGCATTTTTGAAATTGTGAATATTATAAAAAATTTAAATTAAAATTTTCCCATTAGTTTATATACATACATATATAAATTTGCATGATACTATAGTTTCTTTCGTTATTATTCTTCTAATTATTTAGTATTCGGTTGTCCATATACTATGTTACTCTTGTGTTTCTAACACTTGGATATACGACCTGTTGGAAATAATGTATTGTTGTTATTGTTGTTATAGCGCAGACATTTCCCGCAATGCTGAGAAACTTTTCACTTAATTCATATATCTGTGTTTGCTCATGTTTACATTCATACATTTTTAAAGATAAAATTAGGTATTTTTTTGTGTACTCAAATTTTTTTGGTGATTGAGCAGGCGTTACATATATACATATACGTTTCAAGTCTCAACATGAAGATAGCGTTACTCGTAAAAATCGTCCTAGTAATGTAATTGTGGATGCGTTGAAAGATACTTCTGAAAATTTTAGCCATATTGGAAGCTCAGTTATTTAACAGTTGTTTGTCTCAGTCGATGTTAATGTTTCTGTAAAAGTAAAAAAAGTCGAATATTGAGCTATCATTAAATTCTTGCATTTGAAAGGTTACACACCTACGCAAATCAAAGCCGAGATGGACGTTATTTAGCGGAACTCTGCACCATCGCAGTGAAATTTTGGGTAGCAGGAAAAATTTAATGCGGTCGTACCAGCTTAGATAACGATGAATGACGATCAAAAACTGCTACCACTATCGATAATATCGAAAAGTTCTCCAAATTGTGTTAGACGACCGTCGAATTAAGGTTCGAGGGATAAAATAAATCGCGCGGTTGAGTGCAATGATTGGGACCAAAAATGCTTCAAGTAAACATTGACAAAGCTCTGTTGAAGTAGTTTAAGTGAAATAAGTCGGAGTTTTGGCGTCAATTATTAACAACAGATGAAACCAAGACACAGTCGAAACAGTGGACTGCGAAGTGTGAATCCGCTTTGAAAAACGCTAAGACTGTTCAATCGGACAGAAAAGTGATGGCGACTGTTCTTTGGGGTAGTCATAGAGTTTTGTTAATTGCCTATCTTGGAAAAGGTAAACAAGGCATACTTGGCATCATTACTTGACAGGTTGGAAAGTGGCTGCATTTGAAGAAAAAGAAAGTTTTGTTCCACCAAGATAGCGCACTGTCTTACACTACGGCAAAAATTTACGAATTGGGGTTCGAATTGATTGACTACCCATCGTATTCACCAGATCTGGCTCCTATCGGCTTTTTTCTAATTCGTAGGTTCAAAGTTTCGCTCCAAGGACAGAGATTTTTACAAATGGAGGTCATGATATTCGTAAATGTCTATTTTGCAGGATGGTAAGATGACGACTACTATTTGGATAGATTAAAGGAATGGGAGCATCATTGGAAAAAGTGTATAGACATACAAGGGACTATGTTGAAAAATAAAACTGAATTTGACAAAAAATACTTGTTTCTGTCTTAGGCTGGAAACTTTTCAGACTACCCTCCTATTTCAAATCGATCAAGAGCTAACAGAAGAAGATGAGTGAGGCTTCATTGAAATGTTGCCAAAACGGTCCTTCTAAAGACCGCCAAGACACATTCTAAAGTTCGAGCTTCTGTTTTCCACACCAGTATGTGTAGTTATATCTCTATATATTTTATTGAAGGTCGTGTGTTAGGTATAGAAATGTCTATTAGATATGCTTTTTAGCTTATGTGTTAATGTAATGTCTGGTCTAATGAATGTTATTGTGTGATCTGTGAGAACGTTTCTATTCCAGTATAATTTAAACTCTGAATTTTTTAAAACTGTTTGTGGTTTGTATTTGTACTGTGGGTTTTTTACTAATTTGCATTTTTTACATTATGTCTAACTATTATTTTATAGATATGATTGTCATGTCGCGTTATGTATTGTGCCTGTACTAACTTTATACATGCACCTTTAATGCGTTCAGTTGTTTCTGTTTTGTGTTTTGTTTTGTGACATTGTCTGCATTTATTAAAGTTTCTTTCAGTTTTTGCGTAGATATTGCCAATTTTCATCCGTTTGTTGGTTGCTTATTTGTCATTGTGTGTTTGTGTTATTTGATATGGACGTGTCCCATGTATTATCTTATTTTTCCAGGTTTATATTTTATTGTTGTTTGTTATTACAAACATATGTGCTCTTCTGGATTAAAATTTGTATTATGGAGGTTTAATAGTGTGACTTTGTTGCTTGTGTCTATTATTGTTTTGTGAAGGGTGATGCTTTTCATGTTCATTAACGCTCTTCCTCCTTCTTTGAGTAATGCAAAACGTTTTATCGCGGAACGTTAATGACATGTTTTTTTGACTATTTTTTTAATGAGACTATTGAAAGAGTCTAACTCTGTGTCTGACCATTTTATTATTATTGTTTTTATTATGCTCAGATATATAAAAGTCACAGTACATGTGTTTCTTGTTCTGATTTCGATATTACAAATTTCAACCAATCTTTCAATATTTTTTCTAAATATTCGGCTTAAAGTTTAATCCATACATATTACTTGATCATTAAGTTATTATATATTTTAGTTTCTATAACTACTCTGCCTAGTCTATGGCTTTTTTTGATTAATAAGTTTTGGCCTTATTACTCCTTAGTATACCATTCTTAACAATTTTCGATTTTTTTCCATCCCACTTTGTCTTCTTTGTCAGTTCTCTATAATTAGTTTGTTGTCTTTTTCATTAATGGCATATATTTCGATCGTCGTTCCATTCTTTCCTATTCTATGATAGTCTGGTTCCAATTACTTGTTTATGTTATTCTGCGAAGTATTTGTTTTTATTTATAGTTTCGTCTTTTCCCTTATGTAAGCAATTAAATTGATGCAAAGTATTATCTTGTTGCTAAAGATAATGCTATCGAAATGAAAAGACCGAAAACAATCTCGTTAATAATATTTCTCACATATTAAAATAATAAAAAAATATTTTTTATGTTTAAAAGATAATTCATATATATTACATATTTACTTTTTCTGCCGCTTCAGAGCGTTGACGACTATTTATTTGTTCTGAAAGTTTGTGATGATAGTGTATATGGTGTATATGAATTGACAAATGTGAAGTTTTAAAGTAGACGTGGGGGAAAGAGAGAGGCCAATAATTTACAACAGTCCATTCTCAATAAAGCCCATGACTGCTGAATTTCACACTTTACGAGGCCGACGGTATACTTAGCAGCGGTCGTAATTTATGGGAGTCCAGCAAAATCTGTCGATGCACCATATGCCCGGGCTGCCAGCGACAGCCGTCATTTGTAACTCCTCAAAAGCCTGGTCAGGCTAAACAAGCCCTTACTAAATATTAATAACTACGATTACCTTACACTTATGTAGGAGATTTGGCCGATTTATTAATTTAGAGGAAATGGTTTCGGTAGTTTTTAGGTGCCTACAGGGAAGAGGGTAGTTGAGGTCAACTCGGCCGCGGTGGTCCAGATTAATTGAGGTAATTGACCCGAACCTACTATTCCAAATGATCTATCCTTGATTATTTTGTTAAACGTACAGCAGGGCTAATATTTATTTATGCAGGTTAATCGTTAATAATTAAATAAAAGAGAGTATTTGTTTGGGATTCTTCTCGGCTATGTAACGATGCGACGGACTTGTAACGGTGGTAAATACGGATCTCGTTTTGTGTTGTGTATCTTCTATCCTCTACCAAATGCGCGAACGCACCAAATGCAAGCGTGGGAATTCAGGAAATTGGGGCAATGTTTATATGTTGTGTTGTGATGCTATATATAGTATACAATCGTGTACAAGCAGCGAGGGTGAGGTCGCGGTTTCAGTTTGGCTTCAGCTGTCGAGCTGTGTGCGTCGGTATTTGTTCCGACGGTACATTTTACGTTCAACACCGGGCACGTTTTCATTTTTCCTTACATAAGCTTTTGCAAAATTTATAGTTGTAAGTAATTTATTGTAAATATTTAAATTTATTTTTTGTTTTCTATAATTATTATTAAATTGATGCACATTATTATGGTGAATACTATTATTTATTTCAATAATAATAAAATATTTGCCCTTTATTTTTATTATATTGTTTATTAGGACAAATATATATATAATATATATATATATATATATATATATATATATATATACTTTGATTGTTGACGCAATTAATATAAAATGTCTGGCTTGAAATTGTCCCTCGAATACCTAGAAATTTAATATAGCTAATAGCATGCAAACAGAAAATTAACCCCATTTTGTACACCAATTAAAATAAAACAAGTCCACTACTTACCATGTTATATTATAATAAAATATGAATTTTTCGATTATTTATAATATATAAAAACATCTATAATAATTACTATTTGCTTGACAACTTTCTCATAAACGATTAGATTATTATAAAATTATTTATATGGAGAGAGACTATAAAATAAATATTAGAACAAACACTGATTTCTCACTACATAATTATAAATCAACATTTTTAAGTCGAAACTATGAAAG
This sequence comes from Dermolepida albohirtum, assembly GCA_031893035.1. Lineage (NCBI taxonomy): Eukaryota > Metazoa > Arthropoda > Insecta > Coleoptera > Scarabaeidae > Dermolepida > Dermolepida albohirtum. The sequence goes on from JAVIWB010000351.1 coordinate 15,747, forward strand.
AGTGAGATAGTACATTTGAAATTATTTCTAAATAAATTATAGCGACTTCTCCCGGTGAAACTGCAAAACGTTGACGGAAAATTCGGCAAACCAAATGGAAGTAAAGTTAAAATAAGTTGGAGGAACCTGGTATGGTTGTTACACGGGTTATTTCTCCCGATATGGTTTTAAGTAGGTTAGCAGAATATATATACATTCCTCCTCCCATAAAAGTAATAATTATTAATAAAAATTGTGTCACGGTTCTAGAATATTTATAACGTAATTATCGTTTGTATACTTTCTCAAATGTCGATTAAAACTTTCGACTTATAACCCCTGTACTTCAAAGGTGAGGAAATGAACGCTCCAAATTCATTATTGTAACATTACAATTCAATTATTAAGTAATATTATTTCAAGTTATTGTACAAAATTTCCCTTATTAAATCAGAAAATTAATTTTTATTATGAATTCAATTTCATAATTACAAAGTTTTATAATTATAACAAACGCTTATATAAATAAAAATTAAATAAAATAAATGTGGGCGATTGGAGTTTGGTATCTTATGGTTGTCATTTTTGTAAAGCCAATGCAAAACAAATTTAGTGTATATTATAAAAGTTGATTTATAAACATAGCAATTGTTCTTACGTTTTTCAAAAGCTGCTATATTTTTTAAAATTGCCGATTCCCGTCTTAATTGGTGTCATAAAACAAACAAAAAAATACTAAAATAGTAATAGTTCTTATCTTGATTATAGTATCTATAATATATAAACAAACGCAGTGTCCTGTTACAATATTGTAACAAGAGATAGTAGTGTGGACCTAAATGAATAACTAATAAAAATTATGAGTTAAATGCATATTAATATATTGAACTATATAATACTTATATAGAAAAGAGGTGTTTAATAGCTTAAAATAAAGAAGATGAAAAGAAGAAAATAGGTAATTGTAATAAAAATAACAATAATAATTATTCATGCCGCATCTTCTAACAGCTTAATGCCAATTAATTGGTTTTGGCTTAATAAAATAAAGGAAGCTAATTCCTTATAATATATTACTACGATTACATTTATAAATATTTATTTTTACCGATGAATTATCACAATTTTAGATTATTACAGATTTAATATTAAATTTCCGAATAGTAAATGATAATTCAGAAGTACAAAATATACAGTAAAATGATCTGAAATCAAGCAAAGAAGTTTAGAAATACTGTATTCTATATAAATGCTATCGAAGATATTTACTGTTGGGCTTTAGAGAGATTTGAAGTAAAAGGCAATGTTTTTACATTGAACCATTATTTTGTCTCCAAATTAAATTTTTTTTCTCCAAGTAATGATATTTGTTAGAGATCAAACGCGTTAAATAGATTATAGAATTTTTTAATATACTCTAGTCTAAAACATAAATAAATCATAAATTATTTCAAGTCAACATAAACATGAAATGTACAGAAATACGGCCACAATAACAAAAAGATACGATGTTATATATTGCTTATTTTAATTATAAGTCTTTCTAAATGTAAAAAATTATGAGAAGTTTTAAAATTTATAAGATCGTTGCTAACTTTTAATGCAAATACACTTTCCTGATAATTTGTAGTTTTGTGGCAAGGACGAAGAAGATAGTTGATATTTCTAGTAAAATAAGCGGAAAGGTAAACGTTTTCAGAATGTAAACATCATATAAAGTTGAGATTTAAAATTTTATTTTAGCATCTTGAAAACTATTTTTGAAATAACAACACTCATTGAATATCCGTGTATTTGTTGAGAAAATATTAAGCTGAATTAATCGTGTTAATTTAGAAGTATTTGTGAAATTAATAAGTCTTGGAATAACTAGATTATTTTTCGAAACGAAAATTATCTTTAAGATATTAGTAATTGTCATTAATTGTCGAAAAAGTTGATTATTGACCTAATCCAAAACAGCAAGACAGTTGATTGAAATGATTGTATTGTTTGTGTAAAAGACAAATGAGCTACAAGAAGTGTTATAGACACAATATAGACATAATTTTCTATCCATAGTAACTAATAATAATAATAACTATAACTGAACTTCGATATTTAATAATTTTACTGTATACATTTAAAAATAATTTAATAATTATATTTACATAATTAATATGTTAACAATTAAATTAATATATATGTATATGTCATAAATGTATGTATAAATTAAGAAAAATAAACAAAACTATATTTATAAAGCAACACATTTTTATAATTTATTTATTGTTTGCTTACGTGTCTAATACTGAGCATTTATATAAATTATAAAATGATATATACAATTTATAATACACGAAAATCGAAAGGTTAGAGCATTAATAGTTTTTGCTTTTATCAGTTAAGAATATTAAGACGTCAAAAATTGGCGCGAAAAATTTCCGAAAAAATTAAAAAGCTTAGATTCGAAGTAAATATTAATGTATTTTTTAATTAATGTTGGCTATTAATAATTCTTGAAATAGGGAGTTTTTCTAATACTTCTGAAAATGAAAATATTAAATATTCTGGTCGATATTTTTTTGAAATGTTTTATTATATTTTTATTTCTAGCTGTTAGAGAAAATAGAAATATAATTTCCTATACGTACAATAATAAATAGCAAAGAAACTTGATTTTAATATTTAATTTTGACTTATTTGAAAACTAGTTTAATTTATGGATATTAAAAATTAGACGTTTATTAGATTTTAAAAAATTGAGAATTTGAATTACCACTAATAATATTAACAATGTATTTTACTATGTAATCAATCTTTGTTGATTTTTGTTTATTTATTTATAATTTAATTGTTTGGTTTAAATTCAAATTACATAATAAAAAGCTGTGTGTTTTATAAACATTTATGTACGCAAAATACTGCTTTATTTGTGCTCTATCGTGGTATTTATATTTATTTTTTTATTAAGTGTGTGTTTAATATAAAATATTCCATATTGTTTTATGAATAAAGTTTGTTTATACTAAAATTAAAATTATTGTACTTGCAAATTAGAGGTTCTTATAAATCTATTTCGTTTTAATTATTCCTTATTGCAAAGTATCTAAACAAATAAATAGAATGCACTGGCATGCATGTGACGTATATCACTTATCTGATATTTACATATGTACATGTGGTCTGTAAGGGGTACCTGTGCAAAAGAAGCCAGCATACGTGTTTCACAGTACTTCATAGGTACAGAAGGGATAAACACAACACGCACAGCACAACACCTAAACACAACTAAACACATAAATGGTAACAGCGTCTATTAATTATTTCTTTTTCGCTAGAAAGAACAAGAGTTAGTTGTGTTGTTGCGCAAAAAGGGTCATTGAAGTCCCCGAGATGCCAGTAGAGAACGAATCGTAGGCGGGACGCGCGCCTCCGATGCGCCGCTGCAGTTTGTGTTGTTTGTATGTGTGTATATCTATAGCGTCGGTGGCGGCGTTGGCGGGCGGACACGCCGTTATTCCCGTTATCCCCGGTTATTCCGCGCAACACCCGACAACGACACCTCCAGGCAAACGGGCTTCCAGACGCTACGCCACCGCTTAGATTCTAAACCTGACGAATATCAACATTACGACCTTGTTGCCTTTATGACACTTACTCCTACTCTCTTTCCTCCAGATGCATTTTCCGTGCCATTCAAAGAATCATATGTGTGTATACACATTAAGGTTTTAGTCAATGACTTCGGTTAGTTTGGCTTTTCGATTTCTGGAAAAGTATCATTAGTTCTTCATCAAGCTCATATGATGAGTAAAGTAAACACAGAAGAAAGTAGTAAATATTCCAATCCAAAAACTATCAAAAGGTGGTTTGAAATGTGTTAGATAATCCAAACATATTAACACTAACTAAAAGCTTATGAAGGGTACTCACTCATTTAAACTTAAGTTAGAGCATGTATGTATACAATTATAGAAATTAAAGAAAATAAAATACAGTCATGCAAGTTACACAGGTCTAGAAGGAAAAGTCATTACAAATAATTTTGGATGGATTTTTGGGGTGCCAATTGCAAATCTCATCTCTGTTTCTTTCTATGGAGTCGTACGTGAAATCCGAAAAGGCGGTACTTTTCAATACCAATACGCTTTTGAAAATAAAGGATTATAAAAAATTGCGTAACACTAACTGAAGTTTGCATATAATTATGCACTTTTACAATGCTAAAATTAACCGATTTTTAAGACGTATATGTATGTAGACACGTTTTGAAAAGTTTCTGTTCTCCGCGCGGAACTCGAACCCGCGATCTCATTCTCTCCGGGAATGTGCCATTACCATTAGACCACGGAGACAGTGAATTCAAGTCCTTCTAATGTGCCATAAATTGCATTATGGAAATAGTTATTAAATGAAAACCCATGGTAGGTTATTAATTTCATATAATTATGCGCTTTTACAATACCAAACCGAAAAGTTCTAATTTTAACCGCTTTTTACATCGTATATGTACGCAGCAATTTTTTGAGGAATTTCTGTTCAGAATTTTTTAGTTTAGCATCGTAAAAATGCATAATTATATGTAATTTATAACCTACCGTGGGTTTTTATTCAATAAATGTGTTTTCATAATGCAATTTATGGTACATTATGGTCTAATGGTAAAGTCGCATTCCCGGAGAGAATGAGATCGCGGGTTCGAGTTCCGCACGAAAAATTTTTTAAAAAATTTTCGCGTACATATACGATGTAAAAAGCAGTTAAAATTAGAATTGTTCAATTTAGCATCGCAAAAATGCATAATTACATACAATTAATAACCTACCGCGGGTTTTCATTTAATAACTATGCTTCTATAATGCAATTTAGGGCACATTCGTCTCCGTGGTCTAATTGTGATGGCACGTTTCCTGAGAGAATGATATCGTGGGTTCAAGTCCTGTGCGGAGAATAGAAATTTTACAAAAATGTCTACATATACGATGTAAAAAGCGGTTAAAATTAGAATTTTTCAATAAGTGAAGAAGTTTATTTTTTGTGGAAAGATACTGCACCAGTGTTGCATCATCCACGACGGTTCTACGAGCCGCGCGCGACCAGAGACCCAATCAAAGTAAATGCATGGAGTAAAAATGACGTGCTTTGGAATTAGCTAGTAGCTAGTGTCTCTTGATGAATTAACAGAATTCATCGTTTTATATTCCCCAGAAAGAGATGGTACGTTTTGGTAAAAGGAATTGAAATGAGCATAAAAATAACTTTAAAAAAATTGATTTCATTTCTGATTATTAAAAGCAGTTAAAATTTGTAGACTGCGTTATCTTAGTTTTGTATTTCCTGTCTGAAAAAAAGGTTAAAATTGTAAAAAAATATTAGATTAGATTATGTAGATTGGGCTAAATATATTCGGGTTAATTACTTTTTAAAATCGTTTCACCTCACGAATAAAGGACCTCATATACAATAAATTTATACTCGTTGTTATGATCTTAATATATTCCAAAACAAAAAGAATGAGAATGAGGACAAAATGAAATACGAAGAGACAGAAGCTGTTATCAATAAATCCACAATCAAGCAGGTGTAGGAGAAAGAATAAAGACATATTGTACCCACAGGTACAGTAGTGTAAGGAAAGGTTTCTTCAGGTAATTTTTTTCAATTATGCAGCATGTGTGGAAGCGATTACATATGAAAACGAAAATCAATAAAAGTTAATATTAAATTAAAACATTCAGAAGGTAAAACAAAAATATCAACTTTTATATTTAAATGTAAGAATAAAATGATACTTTATTCACCAAATGACATTATTTAACTTAAAATACACAATAAGAGAATTTGGTGAAGAACACTAATATGTCGACAGAAAAGAAGGCGAATAAATATAAATAAAAATATATAGCTTCAGGATCTGTTAGTAGAGCAGACTCAATCATTTTCCGATCAAAATTAGAAAAAGATTGTGTACAAAATTTTAAACTGAAAAATATTGGGTCACATTTTTGAAGAAGTTTGAAATTAGAAAACTAAAACATATTTATTATTTTAATTCAAGATATATTTTCCCTCTATATCATTTAATAGATCATTTTTGTGTTCCATCTGTGTAAAGGGATTCTGGTTTTGACGCCAAAAGGCTTTCTTTACCTTATCTTGATTACTCTATTTTTCCTGAAAAAAAAAAGATTTTGTTGGAGATGCAATATGTGATCCTGGTGCTATCTCTGTGAGTAAGAGGTAGCATTATCGCCCAATTTAATAATTTTTGAACCCTTGTGAAGAGTGGATTTAAACGTGAAAATTGTTGCAGCAAATGTCTGCAATAACTGTTTCAATATGTTATAGTTAATAGTTAAAAACGTATGTCACTGTGTATATCCAACCAAACAGGCAATAATACATTTTTTGTATACGTTTCCGTTTTTACTATTCATGAAGGATTCTCGTTGTTATCTATAATATTCTCCTTTTCTTTTTATATTGTGATACAGTATCGAATTTTCGTTTCTTGTCACTGCACGTCTTATTCTTAATAAGAAAGAACAGATGCTTGTTCGCTTGCTTATGATAATTCGGGTGGTGTCCAGTCTCCAAGTTCCTGAGGAGGATTCTGCCTATCTCAAATCTTGTCCACTGCTGCAACAAGACTCTTTAAAAGTCGTTATCTAAGTCATTCGTAGTTGTTCATGAACACGTCTTTTTCTATTTTTAATTTCTTTTACATCACCTTGGAACTTGCCTCCGGTTATTTTATTCGTATCTTGTATTTTTGCTACTTAAAAATAAAAAATTTAATAATAATTGTCTTCGTTGCCGCTATCCGTTTCTAAAAGCTTTTATTTAGGTTCCAATTATATGAAAGTTGGCGATAAATTTGTTTCCAATTATACGAAAGTTAGCGATGAATTAATCATTCAAAGTTACTGCTTATTGACTAATGTATTGTTCTATAAAATGAGAAGGGGTGAATTTTCATAATGACAAATACAACATAATATATGGAGTGACCTGATATAAATAGTAAAACGCTATTTATACCGGAATACGAGGGGAAACCCAGACATAACCGTAATGGCAGCGCTGTGGGTGGGGCTTGCCTAGTACGCATTCATGCCACTAGGTGTGTGTGAAGCAACTTGTTACGCATTCGGTGCAGTTGATTCTTTCGCCGAATAAGGTTGTGCCTTGTTACAGGGCATTCTTTTGTGAAAGCGTTTTTATTTGCTTGTCGTTTTTTATAATGCCGCACTTAAGCGAGCAGCGTGCGACTGTGAAATTTTGCTTCCTGCTCGGAAAAAAGGCTGCAGAAACAATTTTGATGTTGCAAACAGCTTACGAGGATGACGCTATGTGAAAAACTCAAGTGTACGAATGGTTTTCTCGTTTCAAAAAAGGTGAAATGTCAACTGATGACAAACCTCGTTCTGGACGTACATCAACTTCCAGAACAGATGGTAATGTCGAGAAATTTCATGCAATTGTGCTTGAAGACCGACGACGAACCATTGAAGCAATTGCGGAGATATTTGGAATAACTTGGAGCTAGCTCAGTGTAGCGAATTTTGTTGGGATAATTGGGGATGACACGAAGTTCATGTCGGTTCTTGGCCAAAACCAACATGACTCTTTTACCCCACGCTCTCTACTCACCTGATTTTGCATCGTGTGACCTTTTTGTTTCCGCGAATGAACAGGGACATTGTTTTAACGACGTGGAAGAAGTGAAGAAGAAAACAACACAGCAGCTCGCAACCATACAGAAAAACGAGTATGAACAATGTTTCCAATAATGGAGTCATCAATTAGACAAATGTATGAAGTTAAATGGAGAGTATATTGAAGGTGTTAAGGTTGTTTTGTAAAAGAATAAAAAAATTTATAGAGAAATTTCGGTTATTTTTGGGTATCCCCTCGTAAGTACATATATACTCATTAAAAGATTTAATTAGCAAACAAATAATTAAAAATGCTTACACAGTAGATTCACTACTTGGATTAAGTTAAAAGCTTTTCCAAAATAAATTGCCCAAAAATAAAATTTCCACGTTTAGAGCTGTGAGATTCATTAAAAATCAACTTCATTTCGGAGATCAAACGTCCTCTTTGTTTGAGAAAAGTCATCACTTGATTTCGAACATTAAACGCCAGTTCAGATATATTAACATACTATTTATTTTTAAAGTCGACCTTTCTATTTATTCCATGATTTTACGATGATTTTATTTGTGGGACGCGCACCGCATTTACACATACGAGAGAAAGACACACACGTAGAGAGAGAGAGAGAGAGAGAGAGAGCGCGAGCGAGAGAGAGAGAGGTTCGAAAAAGAAAGTAAAAAATTAACAACACATGTAAAATATCTGAAAAAAGTCGAGGTCGGGGTTTATAGTCTGATGATCGTATTGTTCCCGGAAAGAAGAATTTGCAATTCTCCGAGGGGAGCCACGAATTGTTTTAAAACGGTCATCGTAATGGAATTGTCCTATATTGGTCGTATATAGAACGAGAGGGTTTGGCAGGCGGAATAAAACAAATACGAAACATTAGAATCGTTACAAAAACAAAGGAAAGACAAAGAAAATTAAAACAAAAAAAAACATTGTAAACGCTATTAATTTAGAATACTTAAATGGAATGTAATTAATATAAAATGTTCTAATTATATACAGGGGAAGTTTAAGTTTTTTAATTCTTCATTTTAAATGACTATTGGATAACACAATTTGAAGAAATATGCTAAAATGTTATTGGAAGAATGCTAAACTATATTTAAACTTTACTCTACTTTAATCATGATTAATTACGTAATGAATTTGGTCATAAGAATTCGTTTATTGGTCAGATTAGAATTCACGATTTCCACTTCTTCTTTTAAGGTAATATGCTGCCAACTTCGTACGAGGAAAGCTACAAAAGTTCTGCCAAATAATGAAACAAACGACGAATTTTTAACATACTTGTCACCTGTCCTCTAATGATTTTATTCTAACAGACAAAGATAATTTCTATTGGTCTTCAAAATATTTCGAGTGTCTCGTTCAATTAGTTATCGTCTGCAAAATGACGTCCTCTGAAGTGTTTTTCAAGTTTCAAAATAAAAAGAAATCATTTTATATTATATATAAATTCGAACTGTATGGGTGCCTGTTCTGCTCAAAGAAGTTACACTCACGGAGGATGGATTGGACTTTGACTGCGTTGTAACTCATGCATTGTTATGAAGAAGGACTTCCTCAAATCTGAATAACTTTGGTCAATAGCCGTACATAATTTTGTTAACGTATTACAGTAGGCAACTGTATTGTAGTACCTCTTGGCATATATTCAACTACTTGGTCTCAAAAGATAGTGACTTACCTCCAGTAGAGTCGGGCTCCACCGAAACTGTTTTGACCAATACATCGCTTTAAAATATGTTGGAATCTCGCCCCTATACACTGCAATCATTCGTTTGTGCATAGTTTTAAGAGAATTCTGTTTCTTTATCAAAAATTTGATGACATCCTGCGATATCCTAAAGCACAAAATAATGAGCGAATTGAAGTCAAATTTGACACATATGTAAGGGAAAAAATGTGAACGGGTAATGTACAATTAGCTACTTCTCTCATGGCTATTAGATTGCTGTAGCTTTTTTCTAGGCTTCCCCGTAATTTAAAATCTCGTAACTTATAAATTATGATGACTTAGCCAATATAATGACTATTAATATGATTTAGGTTATAAAGATGCTATTTATGACACAAAAGGCGTGGAGCATATTGTTAAGTCATACTTGAATCTGATAATAACAAATTCCTTTTAAAACGGACACCATTCGTCTAGTAGCAGTCGCCTGGACAAGAGGGATGTATTGTTTGATGTGTTTCTTGACGAGTCAGTTTAAGTGTGACATGTTCCATCTCCAAGTTATTCAATAAGCTAAAAATTTCCACATCTTCATCATTTACACTAAATTGTTTTAAATCTTTCATCATTTTTAATATAACATTATAATTTTTTATTGAATTTGTATAATTTTCTTCGTAATCGTCTTCTTCTTCATTGGATATTGCTCTAATTGCAAAAGTGTCAGAATTTATAGCTACATTATCAATTATGAGATTTGCCATGCCCAGTATTATCTATGCGTTATCCATTCATGTTTTTCACAATCTGTGCAAACACTGATGGTGGTTGAGTCTTCTGCTTCAAAAATCTTCGTTTTCCTAATTATTGGTAGTGTATCGACAGTTTTGTATTGATCTATTGGCCATATATTGTCATGTTCTTTGCCGATAAGATAATTAATAATGATTACCTAAGCGAAACATGGCCATTATACGCGAGCGAAGGGGTGGATTTTCGAGTAATCGTTAATCGTGGCGACCCGTATTTTGTTTTCAAACCCTGTTAGGTGTGGTCATATATACCAATATCGCGTAAATATGAATTACCTGAATTTCCTACTTTCTGATACTATTACCACACTAATATTTCTTTTATAAATACGTATTTCGACAGCTGAACTATCATCTTCAGCAGATGAAATAATAAACACAGTTCTGAAGTATGAGCTGATAGTAAAACTATACAGAAAAACCGTGAAACACTCTACTGTATGGATATCGAGTAGAGTGTTTTGCGGTTTTTCTGTGCGACTTACTACAAATCCATGGTCCAACACTGTTTATTAGTTCTTCTACTGAAAATGACAGCCTATCTATCGAAATACATATTTAGGATACAATTATTAATGTGGTAAGGGTTTTTTAACCGTTTTGATTATTTATTTGATCACAGACTCTACCGTAATTTGCATAAAAGAAGCAAGTATATTACTTGATATGGCCAGAAGGCTTATTCCACTGCGACTTTTCCACATATATTGTGGTCCTCAAATGTCTCTGGAGCATCTTGGCTTTTTAGCATGTGTCTGTTGAAGTTGGCCTTGATTATGGTTAACAAAAGAATAATGATACTGATGCAATATTATACGACATACCGATTTCTCCAATCGTTTTCACTGTGCGTTGACTAGTTGCAAAAGTTTCGAATATATTACCGTATTTAACTGGCCCTTTTAAAGAAAGAAATCAATACTAAGTCTCGACTTTTGGTAAAATTAAACGAAAACACAAATGTTATGACATTGGAACTTATGAAGTCATTACATTATATATTTAAAATGAGTTTATTATTTTGGCAGCCAATTAATGACATCACCTTAAACTTTGTTAGCTTTGGCGGTTTTCTAACCTCTTGGATGGTGTTAGAAAATCTAATACATCAAAGCTAACCAGTGTTTAAAATGGCGAAGAAGGATTTAGTTTGTGTAAGGCATAGAAAAAATATTAACCAAATTAAAGGTCACGAAAATCATCTCAAATTGCTCTGAATCACTCCTATACATACCTCTTGTCCCGGTCGTGTTGGTGAAAATGCTTTGTCCTTGCTTACAATAAAATTTAATAAATTATTGTTTGCCTTAACGGAATTTTATAAATATTTTTAAAGTTAAAATAATTTATTCGATGCCCCCACACAAAAAAGTTGATGTTTGAATGCCTGTAATAATCAATAAAATAAGTATAGTAACAGCATCACACACAAATGAAAACTAAAAATTTTTATAGAAATTTAAGATTTTATGTGCGTACTTTGAGAATAATGCAGCCATCTTCAATAAAAGAAATGTAATCCATCATGCATAGATGTAAGGAAAATATTTATATCAAATTTTATAATTTTTAGAGTTTTATTTCTGTTTTCAGGATGAGTATTTTAATTTAATCGGGCAATTTAAAAGTTTTTTCTTTCATTTTCTCAAGGCGTATTTTCTTAATTTGATGCAAACACTTATATATGTATGTGATTTACTATCCTTCTCTTTTTAAATAGAAGCTCGAAGTATTGATCGGTTATAATATTAAAAAGTCGTCTTTCTTTTGAAGCAGGGTACAGACAAATGATAACAAATCTACATCTCGGATGAATAACGAAGTTTATGTCGTTCCAGTTCGAACGGGATATTGGTTATTGGAAATATAGCAGGCCAGGCACCTGCCACTAAGGGACATTTCCCCGCAAAACTTATAACACGCGAGAGAGCTATCCTTTTCCGATTGTTATGTGATCCTTCCCGTTAGTCGACGCGAGCACATACAAATATATCTTGAAAGGAAAAAAAAACTATAAGGCACACATATTGTAGTCGACAGACCTTATACAGGGCGTGTGCACACGACCACCACCCCTTATGATCCTGTACCCTTCGCATCTTGCCTCGCTCTCCCATCCATACCGCTGTATTCTATCGAATATTGCTTATATAGCGCTAAGTCGTAACTTGTAGATGTTATTGAATACTGCCAAAACCGCATAAATTCTATGGGTATAAGAGGGACCTTAGTGTTTTCTTTTTCTTGCGATTTATACGGTTTAGATATGTGTGCATATATATAGGAAAAATACAGGATGTGTAACAGGAACATAGAAAGAAAATTATTACTGTTATGTGCTGAAAATTACATACATTGCAAATGTGAATGCTAAAATAGTTCCATAAGAATTCTCCGAGCATATTACGAATCTAAAGTTTACGTATTTATATGGAAAAGTAAATACATGGCCTTAATAAGTTTTTAGTAATTCGATTGTGTTTATTATAATTTAATATAAATCTCTAATATAATTTATTAAAAATTTACCTAATTTAAAAAAAAAAAAAACGTTAAAGATTAACAATCAATATTAAATTAGAAAGAACAAGTACGATCAGTAACAGGATATATCGTGTTTCGAGTTTCTAATCCCTCATTCACTAACATTCTTCCTTTACTATTATTCGTTACGAAGATAATTAATACGAGGGTAGCCGTTTATATTTCGGGAACAGCAAACAAAAATTATTTATTATCGAAAATTGCTTTATTGCTTTTCACAATATTCTCTTTTTGCATTCGTTTAAACCAATTCGAAAAGCATCGCTGCCACTGTGAAGGCGCTTTCTCCAAAAAATAAGTTTCGAATGCTTCAACTGCCCCTTCCGGCGTAGAATACCATTGCCACAAAGTTTATTCTTCACGTGTGGGAACAAAAAGAAATGACAGGATACTAGCTCAGGGCTGTACGGCGAATGGCTCATCAAATCAATGTTTTGCTTCGTCAAATATTCAATTGTTTGAACCGACCTGAGCTCGCATTATCATTATGGAGAATGATCTGTCGTTTTCGGTTTGTTTTCCTTATTTCTTCAAAAATTTTTGGCAAACAAATAGTTGTGTATCATTCGGAATTGACCGTTCTACAACTCTCTAAGGGCACGATTGCAACGTGACAGGTTTTTCCGAAAAAACAGGCGACAAATTATGTGGTACCCAATGTGAACAGAGCTTCTTAACGGCTAAATCTTCATGCAGGATCTTATGCACGCTGGTCTTTCTAATACCTAGAAATGCCTCGATCTCACGGTATGTCATATGATGGTTTTGCATTATCAATTTAGACACTGCATTAATGTTTTCCGACACAACAACATTTGTGGGACGACCTTCACGACATTCATCGTCCAAAGAACGCCTTCCAAGTTTGAATTAACTATACCAACGATATATTGTAGTTTTCGATGGTGCTTCATCACCATATAAAGAATTTCGCTCGTCGATGCATTCTTGTTGAGATAATCCACGCCAAAAGTTATGAAAAATGATTGCACGAAAATATTCGCGAGTTAATTCCATTTTTTCGCTGACATAATTTTTGCAAGTTACTGTCAACATTAGAAATAGCGACCGAATAATAAAACTGCTAAGGTAAATATATTGTGAAAAATGACAAACTTCACGATACGATCATCAGATCGGGAACTGGCAACACTGTTAGTGTTGCCAGTTCCCGAAATATAAACGGCTACCCTCGTACTACAGTTACAGTCTGTCTGGATATTAAACAGATAGATACATCTATCGAGACTCTAGTTGAAAAAATACACAAGCAGATAATAAAACACATTTTTACACAAATATAGTCTTTGCGTGGAGATTTAGTAAAGTGTTTCGCGGTTTATTCTGTACAGCTTTACTGTGAGCCCATGTTTCAACATCGTGTGCATTTCCTACCGTAGATGACAACTGTCGAAATACGTATCTAGAATAGAAATACTAATGTGGTAAGGGATTTTTATTACATGCTTCAGAGTGCGTCTACTTAGTAAGATGTTCAGTTACTGGGAGCTCTTTTGAGAGAAACTAGCTTTTCTGGAAATTTTTATATAAAGATTTTATATTTTTTTACTGGGCCAAAAAGGGAGTGTAAAAGACAGAATAAATTGAATCCTTTCTTTGTTGCGTAAATGAGTCTGAACATTACAGTAACTCTGACGCTGATAACATGTTGAAGGAATGATATCAAGGAAACAGCATCATGAGCATATGAACTGAAGGCGTCTATTACACTGTTTACGTAAAATTGGTTATGTCCAAGCTGCCAACAAGTTGCGTCCCATGAATCTTGAATGGTGATCATAAAATGTGGAGAAGTACATATGTCAAGGGATAATTTTAAGTTATTTAACAAGAACCAAGTTGACTTTTTCTGAAAATTTGTTAGAATTGACGAAACCCACTTTCATTATGTACTTGAGAACAAACGGCAATGTCAACAGTGGATACATCATGAGAATCTTCTCCCAAAGAAAGCCAAGACATTTTCATCAGTGAATAAGATAAAGTAAATGACCTAGAATGGCCCATAAAAAAGTTCTTTTTCATCATATCAAGGCGTTTTTTTACACCAGTCAAGTCAAGATTGAGTTTTAGGTTGTACTTGACCTCAGTGACTTCTACTTATTGTCCAAACTTAACCTTTACTTTCATAAAAAGAGATCTTGAACGGAACTTTTTACAGTTACGGAGCAGTATTTTAAGGATAATGGCACTTTGTTGGATCAAATGCGTTGAAGTCGAAGGGGAATATGTTGAAAAATAATAAAAACTTAATGTACCAGATTTATTTCTTTTCGAGTCCTACTTCCCCTGTTATATTACCTTCGTATATGTGTGTGTATGTCATTAACTTGATTCATAACCTTACTAATTTTTCTGCTATTAACATAAATAGTTAAAATCATTACTCAACGTACAATGTATTTTCAATTTATTTTGGACATACTGTATATACGTATCTAAATAAATCTTAAATAGGTATATATATATATATATATATATATATATATATATATATATATATAAGGGTGTTTCGTCGCTTTTCGCCTTTGTACCTATCTGATCTAAGTGGGGGTTGGTTGGATGCGAATGCGAAAGAAAAATGAAAAGATTGTATCAACGAAATTGCTTTTATTTCTAGGTTGACACTTGCGTCGATTATTTGTTGGGCCACCGATTCCGAATATTATTACTGAGGCGACCGGTGCAGTGAAGTCCCTTGCATATGTTACCCCTTATTGCTAGCGATCGGCCATCCATAGTACTAGATTTTGCTGCGTCAAAAATTCGCAACCTTCTTGTATATGCATGTATGTATATACATACATACATAGATATGTACACTATTAAAGGAGATGATGTATTGTTAATGTGATCTGGCTGCTATAACGCATAATTCATCTTTATTTTACGATTTTTATGTTCGCTGAGTTGGATTTTGTTTATTCAACCTTGCAGTTGGAAGATTTTGTCGGAATGTGTAATTTCGAATTGAAGTTTTACAGTCTGCTCGATTTTAAGTTTTTTGTTTGCGTTTTTATTTTTTGTTACGTACGCAGAATCTGATTGAAATCGAGAAAATTAATTAATGTGGGTTTAATGAAGAGCGTTTGTCGATTTGTAAGGAAAAAATAATCCGCAATGTTCAGCTTAAACCAAACAATATTTTGTGTGGATTTAGGAAACAAATGTTTTATGTATACTTTCTTCAAAGTTAATTCAGATATGTGCATACAATAGAATAAAGAATTATTAAGGCACGGAAGGTTTACTGAGGAGAGATAAAACCTCGAAACTGTGGTCTACGGATATGTGTTTTTACTGAAATATTTAACCAGCATTTACAGTAACTGACCTTAATTTTTTCTAATGCAATATCTAAACCCCTCTATGATTAAACTTATACATTATTTTTTCATTTTTTGCTGATTAATGGGGGCAAATAGAAAAATACGTTTTCTCAGTTTTGAAAACTTACGGCTTTTAATTCAATTTTTCAGTAATTTTTCTTTCTTGCAGCCATAAAATTCTGATGTAAAGCTATTATTCTTTGTACTTAAAATTAAAATTAAGGTTCTTAAAGGTAAATTTGATGGAGCATGTGACCAATTAATTTAATCACTTAAGGTAGACATATAATCCCTTTCAACATTAATTTTCGTATTCCGTATACGTATTTCAACAACGCCAGCAGATAATTGTACAGTGTCGCACCTGGAAACCACAGCAAAATCCGCACGAAACGAATTTCGTACACGACTGCACCGTCGAAAGCCAAAACGCACACATTCCTAAGTTGTGTAGAATAATCTTAGTAAAAGCTTTTTGGTAATTTTTGTTAAATATATAAAAATAACTATAGCTTTTGGTTCGATTAATTTCAAAAATTTAAACATACATGTGCATTGTTCACATTTTGGAAAATAAAACTGTTATGCATGTGTAACATAATAAATACATATAAAAAGGCAATCGTTAAAGGATACGAAGTATACTGATGAGAGGTAATACTTCGAAACCATGGTTTATGGATGTGACTTAATTTGTTACTTCTTTAATTAATCAAATATATCGTATTATTTAAATTCCTTATTATTATATTATATATATTATTATATTCAATAATAAAACAGAAATGTATTTATGGTTATAAAACTGTCATCCAGTGAAAGTATATAGTTTCAAACCAAATTTTGTACAAATGTTTGTTGAATAATAAATGATAAAGAACATAGGTAGAATAAAGAAAAAAAATACACCTTTCTACCACTTTCTGTCGAACTCGAATAAAAAAATTCGTTTTTCTTTTCTTTATTTTGGATCAGTAAAACAGTCTGTAGTGCTGGACTAGTGTATTAAAATCCCAAGAGTTCGAAAGCAACCAAATCAGCGCCAGTTGAGCGATTTTGAAGGGGGCTGTATGGTCGTATCGTTAGACTACATTGGGCAGGTCTTGCATTTGATGAAATTACTAGGCAAATGCAAGGAATATTACTTAGTTTAAATTATCAACATCTTAGAAGTGGTTCAGAACGACCTAGAACAACCACCGAATGGGAAGATAGGAAACTAAGATTGCTAGTTAAGGATCGGCTCGAGATCTATAGGAATCTATAGGAAATGTCTTTTTGGCAGGCTATAGAATAGGTATGCGTTCGATATATCGCCATATTCACCCGTTTGCTTTGATTTACTATCATCCAAGATTAATACTGTCTTTCACTAGTCGATATCGTGCCCTTCGATTAAAATGGTAATATATATTGATCGAAATGAGGAGTGGAGCACTTACCATTTTTTTTGGTTGCGTACTCTTGATGTCGTAGGTGAGTCCAATGTCGAACGTGAAACAGATTATCCTCATTAAAGGATTGATGATTTGGGGCGGAATTAGCATAGGACGTAAGGCTAAATGAGTATTCTTTCGAGGCCATTGAAATTCGCCTTATTATATATTTAAGGGCTAAATAATGCCATCAGCAAGGTAATACGCGTCCTCACATTACAGCTGTTATATTATAATTCCTGTAAGAGGCTAAGATCAATATTCTCAATTGATCTACGCGGTTATCAAACCTGTCACTCATAATACATGTCGGAGATATAATATATCGAAGGGTTGGTATGCTTCCTCGGCTATAAGATGCCCTACAAGTTGCTTGGAATAAGCTTTCATAGGATTTCATAGAATATATTATTAGTATGCCTGAGTGAATAGTAAAATGCATTCGTTTAGGTAGGGCGTCGACTTGTTATTAAATATGCTTTTTCAATAAAAATTTCAACATATGTACAAAATTCGGTTTACATACTTTTAATGGGCGATTCGTTTTCTGTTACATAGTATAGGTATTAAATAAAATCGGCTATTGTCGCCTTTGGAAACGATAAAAATTCATATGTTTTTTACTTAACCTTGTATATATATTGCATTTCATTACACACAACTCCAGTAAAAATGTTCCTTTTTAAATAAATATTGGGTCTGGGAAAAAGTTCGTGGCGTTTTTCCCGATAGATGGCATTGGTTGCCGATAACTAAAGAACAACAAGTCACAGCGACACCACCGACGGCTCGTTTTTTAGATGACCTTCCGAACGTTAGTTTGAGCGTAGAAACATTGTAATCGGTGCAGTGGTTGGAAAGTTATTCGCACTTGAAAATGGAGAAGAATAATGAGAAATTTCGCTATATTCTGCAATATTATTATGATAAGGGGAAGAACGCTGCGCAGGCTTGTGATAAAATTTGTGCTGTGTACGGTGAAGGTACTTTATCGAAATCTGTTGCGCGGAAATGGTTCGCTCGCTTTCGTTCTGGAAATTTCAATGTGAAAGATGAGTCACGCTCCGGTCGTCCAATCACTGAAAAATCTGATGAAATTCTTGAAAAAGTCCAACAAGATAAGCATATCAGCAGTGTCGATATTGGCATGGAGCTAGGCATTGACCACAAAACTGTTTTGAACCATTTACACAAAGCTGGTTACAAAAAAAAGCTTGACGTATGGGTTCCTCATGAGTTGAGCGTGAAAAACATGATGGACCGAATTAACATCTGCGATGCGCTGCTGAAACGGAATGAAATCGAGCCGTTTCTGAAACGTTTAATAACCGGAGATGAAAAATGGATTACGTACGATAATCGGAAGCGTAAAAGATCGTGGATAAAGGATGGTGAGCCGTCACAAGCGTTCGCTAAGCCAACATTGACGCCAAAAAAAGTGATGCTGTGCGTATAGTGGGACTGGAGGGGAATCGTCCACTACGAGCTACTTCCAACTGGTCAGACGATTGATTCTCAACTCTACTGTGCACAACTAGAGAGATTACGCCAGGCGATTGAAAGAAAACGGCCCGAATTGATTAATAGGAAAGGTGTTGTCTTCCATCATGACAACGCCCGACCACACACTTCTTTGATGACCCGTCAAAAATTGAGAGAGTTTGGTTGGGAAGTTTTGATGCACCCACCTTACAGTCCGGATATAGCACCCTCTGACTATCATCTGTTTCGATCTCTGCGGAACTCTCTCAATGGAATTAAGTTGGTTTCAAAAGAAGCCTGTGAAAACTACTTGATTCAGTTTTTCGACCAGAAACCACAGAAGTTTTCCACCGATGGGATCATGGATCTACCAAAAAAATGGCGAAACATTGTCGACAATAATGGAGCATATTCGGTTTAAATGAATTCGTCCACGCGCCATGCGGGGACCAGTTGAATTTTACTGAAAAAACGCCACGAACTTTTTCCCAGACCCAATATAATTTATGTCTGTGATCCAAAGTGTATTTATTGTCTACAAATGCAATTTGTATACTTAATCTAAATTTTTTTCACGGGACTGTATTTGTGCTGGAAAGATGTAAGACAGTATTATTAGTTAATATTAAAAGACGTTTTTAAAAATCTCTTCTTAGAAGCTATCAAAAGCACGAATATAATATCGACGTGGTGTAATTAAATTGGCGTAAAACAAAAAACAAAAAAAAAACGACAATCGAAAGCGATGGCAATCGTAGGATAACAGTAGACAAGGACCAGTGTAATTACGGTGAGAAAAGTGGAGTCGTTATCGATTTTAAATACACCGGTGATGGCATTTAAATTATTTTCCATTAAAGTGCGCTGACGTTTCTTTGCAACATCGGCATTTGGTCGACGCTTTTTGCCGTCCTTAACAATTTAGTCGGAGTCGAATAAGTGGCACCCGCTGGGCCATTAGCCGTGAACGTTGTCCATTTGGCAAGGGCCGAGCAACGTCAGCAGTCTATCCTATCCTCCTGTCCCATCTCCCTTCGCGAACTCTACGGGTCGTGGTTGTGGTCTACGATGTCACCAATGCATCGCCACCATCCTCATTATCATATCGTCCGTTTGGTTTTCTTCCATTCCGTATACGGCGTGTCGGACGGCCGACGCATTGTTTTAAAAGAGGAACGAACTATAGGCAGACCTTTATTGACCAACATCTATTTACACTATCGACGAGCGCTTATCTTTCATTTATAAAGTTTTAAGTTGTTAAATAACGAAGAAATTTATATAAGGGAGTTTTGGTCTTGGGGAATACACATGAAGAGGGTAAGCTGTTGCCAGTGTAAATAGACCGGTGTAGACAAAGAAATTGCATCGGGCAGAGGGAGAGGGACGTTATTTACTTTGCGAGCGTTTCTTTAATTGAAAAAGTGCAATTGAATAGAAGGATTTTAAATTAATATTAGCAAGCGATTTATGACATAAGTAAAAAGGCTTACTATTGTTAGCCGAAAGTGGAGTCACCTTTTATTACTTTTAAATTTCTCGATTAAACGAACTTTGTAATTTGTACATATTACATAAAAATTTGTTTTGTGTGTAATGCGAAGAGGTAGGTGAAAGGTATTGTATTGAAATGAAAATGAGCATGTGAATTTTGCATACAATACTAATAACATAAAATTTTTGTCTGGCACTATTGAGCAAACGTATATGTAGCTAGCAATTTTTATTGAAATTTTACACAGCTGTATAAAGTATATTGCCCTTTAAAACATTTACAATAATTATACCAAAACATAGTAAAAATCAAACAAACAAAAAGCTTTATTGGGTCACTTTTGATAGAAACAAATATTTGTAATGGACGAGAATTACGCATCAAGTGATTTTAAGATATTCTTGGAAAAATAATTTTTGAACTAAAGATCATTTTTTTTACTTTTTTTGACAAGACATCGCTTACATCTAAATGGACATTTTCAAGCAAATATTTGGTGTGTCAAGCGACTGACTCTGCAAACGTCCCGAACTCTGTAAACAAAAGCACTACCGATGTGGAGACACAATTGTTCATTTAAAGGTATTATTTGGTTTGCTTTGTTACTTTAAAGAAAGTAGTTAGATGCAGGTGCTATTTTTATGGATTGAGCATTGAATATTCCAAATATATTACCCAATAAAAGAATTCTTTGTGATTATTCAAATGAAGTGTTTTGCAAAACTAGTTAAAAACCCAAAAGCTTATATACTTATACTATAAAATAAACTACACTTACTTTGAAAAATAATAAACAAAAAATATAGTTCTTGGAAACTTTTATAGAGAATTGTCGTTAAAGTATATTATTTTGATTTTGATTGATATTAAAGACTCTTTTGGGGCAAAGGACTTTCTAAAGTAGTGTTCTGATATATGCAATAAGGATACAATAAGACTAAAATCATAAGTTTTAGGCATGGCTAAATCATTTACGAGTACGTATCAGGAAGTCTAAAACTTGTAAACACTACAGACGGTGAAACAACACTCTTCTTGTAATATTGATAATTCGAGGTCTTTTCAGAAACATTTTGAATCAAGAGCCAACGGGAAGATTTTACGTGTGGTTAGTAGCACTGTGCCCAACATAACCTCCCGCATAACCACAGGTTTTCGGATTGTCGACATCTCGTTTAGTTCTCGTGTTATTGTTATTTGAGTGGAAGGTGTCAGTATTCGAAGTGATTATTGTAATATGCGATTTTTGATGGGGAACGATACAATGTAAAAATGTTGACTGTGAAACTGGGTAAAACGTTTACGGAAACTCTTTAGCATTTTAAGTATGCTTATGTAGACAATGCTTTGAATCGTACGTAATGCTACGAATGGTTTACACGATTCAAAAATGGTCGTTGAAAGAGCGTTTCATGAATTTTTTAACGTAATCATAATATTTTAAATAACTGACTTGGTTAATGTATAAATGAGGAAATTAAGAGTTGTTCAATTTAATAATTTTCAGGGTGTAGGTTATATGCGCTTGCTCACTCTACTTTGTAGATTCTTCAATTTTGCGCCAAAAATCAGATAATAGTCCTACCTCAGCCTCTTTACTCATCAGACCCTGCTCTCTGCGATTTCTTTTTATTCTCTAAAGTGAAGTCAGTGCTGAAACAGCACCGTTTTGTGTCCATTAATGACATTACGTCAAAGGTAATGATGACTATTTCAAACGAAGCTTTTCAGGACTGCTTTACGAGGAGTGGGGACAAGTACCTTACTTTTTGAACTTTTTGAATAGACCTCGTATTACATTATCTCAAGGAATATCTATTAAAGATGTAGGTATTACCTTCGATTCAAAATTAACTCCTTCTGAACAGAGATTTTTGGTCATTTAATTACTGCTAAATTTTTATTTTTGCTTTCGTCGTTAAAAAGTTAGAATATACTTTTGTGGGGATTGACGTAAAGGGGAGACTTGAACTTAAACAAAAGAGGTAGGAAAATGAGTTTTATTGTTATTTTTCAACATATTTCCCTTCGATTTCGACGTACTTAGATGTTGAAGTGCCATTTTTATAATGAACTTTTTTTAGGATCCTCAAATATTGTTTCATTGCTACAATAGGTACTACATCTGACACAAACTTAACTCCAAACTCCAATAAGGAAATGTTTGAATTTGTTACATAAATGGATGTCGCTCGGAGCTAGATATGGCAAAGAGTATTGATAAGACACAATCTGGAAATCTCTTGTCGTAATTTCAAAAAATTTTTCTATGTGCGATTTCATTTAGTTTCTCAAACATTATTAACAGTTTGGCTTTCTGCAAGAAAGAATCCGTCGATGAAAATGTCATGGTTTTCTTTTGGAGAAAGTTTCGGGGGGTGAGATCGTCGTTTGAATTCCGAACAGTAGTGGTAAAGTCAGGTTTCATTAATGGTGACATTTAAGCAAAAAATCAGTTTGGTTCTTATTAAATAGATTCAAATTATCACTTGAAGTTCCCACATTGATAACGCCTTTACTTACTTCGCGTCAAGTCATTCTGGTAACGATCTGGTACGTAGACTTCCGCGGTCGTGGTGAAACTGTTTCAATGCAGTACTTGAGCCCTGAAGATGTCCCATACGAATGAATACGAAACGTCGGCAGTTATACCAGTGACGCGGTTCTAGCCAGAAAGCCCAGAAGAATATTCTGGTAACGTTCAATAGTGACAACATTTTCCAACTCATGTGTCAAGTTTGACTTCAATTAGTTCATTATTTTGTACTTTCTGATGTGTTTCGCAACAAAAAATGAGTTTTTGTTTTTTTGCACATAGCAGTGTTATCCTAAAACTATTTATGAATGAACGATTATAATGTATGGGAACGAGGTTTCGTTGTATTATAAAGTGAAATATTGGTTAAAACAGTTTCGGTGGAGTCGTGAATCTATGGAAGATGATTCACGGTCTTTTGGTATCAAGATTGAGTTATTCTTGTGAGTACATACCAGAGGCCACTACAATAACAGTAGGTTTGCGTCACAAAGAAGATGACTGCGCGAGTACGCGAGGCAGTCAAAGTCGAACCCATCCCCAGCAAGTATCACTTTTTTTGAGCTAGAGCACCCATCTAGTTGTTTGGACTTAATGGGTGGAAAATCACCTCAGCGCACGTCATTTTCACACGACAACCAATTAGAGCAGGAGATTGATGCCTATCTAGAAGACCAACAGAAATCATTCTTTTCCGATGAAATAAAATTGTTGCAGACTACGTGGCGCAAGTGCGTTGAAGAGAGATTACGTTGAAACGTAAAATGATTAAAAAAATCGTAGGTTTCTTGTTTCATTGTTAAGTAAAAAAGCTTTTCTAATTCCCCTCGTAGATAGAAAAATTTAGATCCATTAAAATTACAGAATGAATTTTTAAATATACAATGAAATTATTTTTTCAATTCTATTTCAATATTTGATCGACTTAGTAGAAAGAATGATTAATTAATATGGAACTCGTATGTGCAAAAACCAACAGAACATTGTTCGGATATTAAAAAATCAGTTTGAAAACATTTGTTAATTAAAACGTTATTATCCTGGAGTTACAGTTGTAGTTTTCCTAATCAATAACAAGGAATCTATCTAAAATGGTGTTTTAATTTCTCTTTTCATGTAAAAAAAATGTGATTATAAATATTATATTTTGGTTTAAATTTTGGATCTTCGATACAAAAATGCATTCATTTGATTTATTTAGTTCATATATTTTCATATGACTTTCATGGTTTCAAGTTTTTACTACAAAAATATTGTGTAGTTGTATATATAATTGTAATTGTCTTTTTATATTTCATATACATCTCGAAGAACTTAATGAAATCCTTTGATTGAGATATTTTAATCTTTTTTAATCTATTGATTAAAACCGAATGGGTATGAAATGAGAAAATATTTAAATATTGGTTTTAAAAGTGATGTAAACAAGAAACAGGAGGTTACGCGCGTACATGGCGATGCTAGCGGCGGCGGCAACCGTTGCAGAGTAGTAGGAGTAGAAACGAAAAGCAGGAGTAAAATCAGGAGTAGGAGCAGGAACAGGCAGTCAGGCAGGCAACCGATATCAGCATACTACCAGCACCCCCGCCTCTTCCGGTCACTGTCTCCTATTATTTCGGTTAAACATTTCTCATTGCGCCCGCTCACGCCCGCTTCACGAATACTAAATAAACATAAGTTTTAATTGAAGAATTTCGTTGTATCTCGAAGCGATGTGGACGAGGCTCGGTAGCCCGGCAGCCCGTCACCCGCTCGCCACCCGCCGTCTATATACCGCCGCTCTACTCCCCAGAGTTATTATTAGATCGCTACAAGCTGATGCAAATACAGATTATAAAGATCGGCCAGATGAAAAATGAGATACAGCATTCGCATTGTCTTATGTTATGACAATGGCGGTTCCCAACGCGACCGAGACCAAATATTTGTCTTCCACCATAATGCTACTACTGCCGCCTGCTGCTGCTTCCACTGGCTTCAGCTTTGATTCTATTGCCTTTACCGTTACGTTACCATCCACCGCTTTCCGCCGTGCATATTTATCATAACTACTGTTTATATACCTTCACCCTCACATGCTGCTTCAACAGCCAACACCGCCATCGCCACCGTCAACCACCGCCGCCTGCTACTTACGTATGCACTTGTACCGTTCGTCTGTATTATTAAAATTTGATTCTCGCATTCGACGAATGCCGAATGGATTTTTAACACGAACCGAAAATAAAACCGATAAGTTATACGAAGGAGTTTAGTCTATACCTCGATCGATACGCGTACACATTTATGTACATAAGTAATAATAAATTTAGGTATTTACGTATGTATACACCGCGTTTCAAAATCGAATAAACAAACTTCAAGTGCTTATAAAGGGTATGCAAACCAGCAATTTTCTTTAATATACCTATATCTGCCTCAAGTACGTGTTTTGCGTTACCAGTAAATATATGTGCACACACACGCACACACACACAAATATATACTATCGTGGCCATATATATTAGACACTCTTAGCAAAACCAGATGTTATTGTAACCGATGTATTTCTGAGAAATAGGCAGGTAGGAAATGTAGATAAGACCAGAATAACAATATTTTTTTGATTCAATATTAGTCTTTGTTAGGGGATAGTGGCGTAATTATAAGAATGGCCTGTTTTTGTATTTATTTATTGCACAAGTAGCTGCAGTAGGGTGCGGTTGTAGAGTAAAAGAAAGGAATATTTTTTGTGTGATTTTTTTCCATTAGTATGATATAGAATATCAAATAATGTCTAACACGCGCGAATTAACAGATGCGGGACGTGGTCAGATAATTCTGCTTACAACGCAAGGAATGTCGCTCTTCGCAATTGCTAAACAAATGAAATGTTCGAGGTGCGCCATCCGAACTATAGTCAAACGTCATAGGAAGCCAGTTCATACAAGAATAGACCGAAGAGCGGTCGAAAACGCCAGGCAACGGCAAGGGATGATCGAGCCTTAGAAAAAAATGTGCCTGGGAAATAGCAAGAGAACTTCGCAACAGCCTGTAGGTGATATGTTACAAGGGTGTAACGTCACTGTTTCTACTCATTCCGTAAGGAGAGGTCTTACAGAATTAGGCCTGAGCAGCTGTAAGCTCCCACACAAACCGTACCTCTCTCAGAAGGACAAAAGGAAGCGTTTAGCACAGGCGAAAAGATACGGGCTCTGGACAGTGGATGATTGGGCCAAGGTGATGTGGTCCGACGAATCCAACATACAGGTACATTATGAATAATGTTGATGTTTGTATTAACGATATTGATATTAAAGTCGACATACTTTAATACAACAGAAATCAACTGAAACAGTAAAGTAACTGTAGCGTTGTTAAATACAGGTTTTCAGCCAATCTATTGCAAAGTACGTACGACGCAGTAAAACGGAAGCCTATCATCCTGATTGTCTTGTATCAATGACGAAATTTGGTGAAGGTAGTGTGATGATGACAGCATCATGAATAGTCGGCGATACCTCAGCATGTTGGAGGAAGTTCTAGAACCGTCTGCATTAAAATTATCTTATGGAGGCGATTCAGAATACTACTTTCAACAGGACAACGCACCCTGCCACAAATAACGCGAAGTGATGCGTTGGTTCGCTGAAAATGACGTGCGCGTATTAGAGTGGCTAGCACAATCTCTTGAATTACTCAATACATGCCACTGGGGATTACGATAACAGCGGTTATGTAAGATAATGAAATGGCTATTGACCAAAAACGTCCAGGTTTGCGTCACAAAGAAGTCCTCCATCTTCATTATAATGCACAGTTTATAAAACAAACAAGATTTTCTCTGGGAGTTTAACCTTTTTAAGAGCCAAACCACTCACCAACCACTGTATAAGGTAGACAAAGTCTCTTCTGCCAGTGTAATTTATCAGAGCTGGGCCACCCACCATATGTGGTGGATGATCTAGGATTTGGTCTGTCCAACTTCTTTTTATTTAGAAATTTGAAAAAACAAGTATATATTTTGCGTTAGCAGTAAGAGAAGATTGATGTCTATTTTGAGGACTAGCAGAAATAATTTTTTTCTGATGAAATAAAATCGTTACAGGACTTTGAAGATTACGTTGAAAAATCAAATTATCAAAAAATCACAGGTTTTTTGTTTTATCGTTAGGTGGAAAAGTGTTTTTGCTTCCTTCATGATAAATTTGAAATCCATCAGGGGGGACTAAAATTATTAGTTATTGGTAATAAATAAAATAATTTTGTATAGTTTTACTGTACTACAATTATAATTCAAAATTTCTAAATATTTTGAATGTTAAAACTAATTTTGTAATAAAAACACACACACACGCACATATATATATATATAACACATGGATCAATAAGTCCCGAGACTAACCCATAGATGGCGCTCGTAGTAAACCAGTAACCACGTCTTTCTAGAGTACTAACCTTTGCTTGAAACGTGTCAAAATTTTAAGTCGATCGGACCAGAAACAGCTGAGTTATCGAGGTTGGAGTAAAGTCGTTTTGTAGTTTGTTTAAACAATGGAAAAAACCGAGTTTCGTGTTCTGATAAAACATTGTTTTTTAATGGGTAAAAACACCACGCAAGCAAAACAATGGATTGAAAAATGTTACCCGGACTCTTGTCCATCAAAAGCAACGATTTGTCGGTGGTTTGCCGAGTTTAAACGTGGTCGTACCGACACAAATGACGCGGAACGCTCTGGTAGACCTGTGGAAGCCGTTACACCGGAAAATGTGAGTGAAGTGACAAAAATTATAATGAAAGATCGTAAAGTGAAGCTCCGTGAGATTGCTGAGATGACACAGATATCATATGGAAGTGTATTTACTATCCTTCATGAAAAATTGAGCATGAAAAAGGTTTTTTCCAAGTGGGTGCCGCGATTGCTTTCGATGGAACAAAAACAGCAACGAGTCGATGATTCAGAAAGCTGTTTATCGCTATTTACTCGCAACAAAAAAGATTTCTTGCGTCGTTACGTGACCATGGACGAAACATGGATACATCACTACACTCCAGAGTCGAAGCGGCAGTCATCTGAGTGGCGCACAGCTGGCGAAAGCCGTCCGAAACGTCCGAAAACGCAGCAGTCAGCTGGCAAAGTCCTGGCGTCAGTTTTTTGGGATACACATGGCGTGATTTTCATTGACTACCTCGAAAAAGGTAAATCGATCAACAGTGATTATTATATTGACTTACTGGTGCTTTTGAAGGAGGAAATCGCAAAAAAACGACCGCACATGCAGAGAAAAAAAATCCTTTTTCACCAAGACAATGCACCCTGCCACAAGTCGATGAAAACAATGGCAAAATTGAACGAATTGGGTTTTGATCTGCTTCCCCACCCCCCATATTCGCCAGATTTAGCCCCCAGTGACTACTGGCTCTTTGCTGATCTTAAAAAAATGCTCCAGGGAAAAAGATTTGGCTCAAATGAGGAGGTCATCGCTGAAACTGAAGCTTATTTTGAAGCGAAAGATAAATTTTTTTATAAACATGGTATTGAAAAATTGGAAAAGCGTTGGAACCATTGTATCACCCTATAAGGTGATTATGTTGATGAATAAAAAAAAATTTTGCAAAAAAATGTTGTTTTCATTGTTAGTCTCGGGACTTATTGATCCATGTGTTATATATATATATATATATATATATATATATATATATATATATATATATATATATATATATATATACAGTATTGTGCACGAAAATAGCAGTGGTGTTAAATTTGCTAACATGAATTTATACGTTAAATAAAAAAAATTCAAGTTTACTGAACTCTTTATTTTATGTTACATAATTATAACAATAAATAAATAGGTTTCTTAATTCCAAAGAGAAAGTAAAACTGTTTATACTCGAGGACAAACAAACTAATTGTGCATTAAAATAGCAGTCATGCCAAAATACTAACCAAATGTAATTTTTTCTTTGTTAATTGGATTGAAACACTTAATATTTTGTTGCTTAACCTTTATTATTTATCACCTCTTGACATCTGTGGGGCAACGAGTTCACTATTTGCCTACATGTCTCTGCTGAAATTGATTGCCATTCCGCTTAGTATACTCCACAGATCGTCAATATTTTGCGGTTGGCAGCAGATACAGTCTTTTCCAACTCCTCATAAATTTTCAATGGGGTTTAAGTCTGGCGATTATGTCGGCCAACCCAAAACGCGAACGTTATTATTTCGAAACCATGTTTTCGCTTTACAAGAAACATGCTTCGGATTGTTATCCAGCATATACAATCAACTTATTGGCATTTCTTTCTCTGCATATGGTATAAGCACAGTTTGTAATATGTTCACATAGACATCAGCAGTCATTATGCCTTCTATCTTGTGTAAAGGGTCTACGCCATACCACGAAAAACACTCCATAACATGATGCTTGAGCCTCCGAATTTTACCGTCTTTTTGGTTTAGTGGGGTTGAAATGCTGCCAATAGTGATCTTCGTACGTGTTGTTGGTATGCACTGGAATTAAATAAAACTATTTTCTATTCATCGGACCACAATTACGCCACTTTCTTTCGTCCTATTGTACGTGTTCACGAGCAAACAACGATCTACTTTGTATTTGCCTTTTATTTAATAATGGTACCTTCCTAGGACGTCTTGCATGCGACTTTCCTTAAATCAATCTTCGTTTAATAGTAGAGAAGCTTATACAAAGGT
Organism: Dermolepida albohirtum; assembly: GCA_031893035.1. Classification (NCBI taxonomy): domain Eukaryota; kingdom Metazoa; phylum Arthropoda; class Insecta; order Coleoptera; family Scarabaeidae; genus Dermolepida; species Dermolepida albohirtum. Next base: position 45,416 of record JAVIWB010000351.1, read on the forward strand.
GTAACTCACTTTTAATTGCAGTTGAACTTATGAATGATGTACTTTTTGCTCAAGTTATAATGTTTCTGTGTTCTCTAGGGCTAGTTTTCCTTTTTCCACCACGATCTTTTTTCACTTTTTTTCCAGTTCTTAGCGTTTGCAATCATTTCCGCAGAACATAAAAGCGTATTTTGAATAAACTTGTAGCTTTTGCCTCTATTAAGTAGATCGAATATAATTGCTCTTTTTTCCGACGAGCAATGTTTTGCTCGGCCCATATTACAATAAAAATGGATGAATAAAAAATTGTTGAATTATTCTGCAACAGACAGAATTTTATACGTTTGCGTTTATTGCCGCCAGCTATGGTGTTGCTGTTTTAATGCACAGGCAAATAACAGCGCGACTAGAGAACTCAGTAATTCCCCCTCATATTCGGTACTTTACCGGAAACCATATACTTATATTCAGGGATTTTAAATAATTTCAATATAGCTCCATCAGAATTGTCCGTTGTAAATGTTATTTATAAATATTAATTTAGGACTGCTATTTTCGTGCACATGACTGTATATACATGTATATGTGCATGTGTGTATATATCTACATTTACGAACGTACAATAAAGATTGGAGAAAGTTAGAGAGAGTTTCGGTAGCGAGTTTGGTCAACAGACGGCCGTTAGCATTGATTGCCATCCTTCGTCAACCGTCACCTCCCAAGATTACCTCTGCCTAACCATAACACAGCTTTTAGCTGCGAAAAAAGATAAAGAAAAAGTGCCCCAATAAAACAAGAGGGTTAGCTGTTAAGGCCGACATCGACGCTGGCAAAAACTTGGGAGATTTTCATCTGATTAATACCTGCTGGGAAACGTCAATAAGCACCGTCCATCAATACGATTCGATTTCGGCTGGAGAGGCGGCAGAGGCGTCGTTAGTTGGCGGGAGCTTGCGAAACGCTTTTCAACAGTTGTATGTATGCGTGTGTATGCAAGGGAAAATACACCGCCCAACAACCGAAAGTCCATTGATCATGATCGGCGGGTGGTAATAGTGGTTTTCCGGTCCTCACTCCTGGCTATTTAATTAAGACATCAACAGTGTGTTTACCGCCAACATGCGCTGTTGGTATACGACCATACATGTATACGGGGTTTTGTGCAATGTTCTTAAGTTTATTTGTTCACTAATAGTAAAAGGATAAAAGTTCGCTCGATCTAAAACTATTTTAGAGCTCATTTTCAGTAAAAGTGAATCGATACTATAGCTAGACCCTTGTCCCTACTGTTATATGACCGAAACAGATTTGATTAAATATAAGTTACATCAAATATTTTCGTTTAAATCAATTCTGTCGTATTTATTTTGAAATATATTACATTTTACAAAATATCGTATTGCTCTTATTATTTTATCCATTTTTCGTATAAATAAATTCTAATATTAAACAGATGGAAATATAGACAAATGTAGTAGCTTCTTATATGGTAATTTTAAAGGAATTAATTAAAACAAAGATACCGGGTAAACGTGACTGTATTTATTGACTTTTTATAATTTTCTTAATCAAAGGTAAATAGCCACGAACATAAGAATTTCTCTTCCTCAAGCTTTTCAAAATTAATCCCTGAAAATCTTCCAAAATAGCGGAAACAGTTTAATTTTATATTAGTGTGATATCACTTGTTACGTAATAATGACTTTTTAAGTGATTTTTTTTGTATAATTACAGAAGTAACAACATTTTGCAAAAATTTTTACTTATCTCAGAGATTTTTTTATGGTATATGTTTTGAGAAATCTTCTTTTGTAAAGACCAGCATTTATCGTAGATTTATCTTAGGTGTCATGTCAATGTTATTCCACTTCGTTTGCCCACAGAATCCATATTTGAAGGGAAATAGTGAAAATGGGAATGTGAAAAATGATTTTCAACGACCTTCTGTTGATACCACTTTCAGTTTTTATATATCCAAGGAAGTCATGAACATCTTTGAATGATTCTCATATAGTAAAATTTTCAGAGTATAATTTACTATCAAATATATGATGGCGCAGTAATTTTATGACTTAAGGCCAAACTTTACTTCTTTAATTTAATGAATTTTCCAATTTTTCTTTAATTCATTTACAAAATTCGCTATGAGACACAATTTTATATGTCACTAGCTGTACCCTGCGCGCTTTGCTACGCCACCAACTAAAATAAATTTGAAGGAAAGACATTACACAAATATTCAATTCATTTTGAGTCATTTTTTGATTTTGTTAATTTTGAGAAAATTGTGACAATGCAGCGTTTCGTTTCAATTCGATATTTATTGAAGTGCTGTGGGATACACAATATTTTTGGTTTTCCATCTGGTTCGTAAACGAATAAATCAGAAGGTTTTCCGACGCGTGAGCAGGCCACATAGAGCTGCCCATGTGAGAAGCATGGATTCTCCAAATTTAATCCACATACTTGTAATGATTGTCCTTGTGCTTTATTGATAGTCATTGCAAAAGTGAGTCGTACCGGGAACTGCAAACATTTGAATTCGAATGCCATATCTGTCGGGATCATTGGGATACGTGGCAACAGTACGTCTTCACCTTTGAATTTTCCAATTGGAATGGCAGTGGCGCCATCTGTCGAAAATTGGTCGTACCAACTTAGAAACCCTCGTGGGCTCATACACAACAACTTTGCTAAAGATCATCACATGATCAAATGCATAGTTTACGATTCTATAAAGGACATACAGACAAACATTCATTTTTATATATATATATATATATAGAAGAATAGTCTTTTTGTAATACCAATTCCAAAATCCTAAATCCTAATTTTAATATAGTACAGTAGAACCCCAGTAATGCGTAACCCGATAATTCGTAAACCCGTTTATTCGAAATACATCGGCGTTAAAAAAAACGATGCATTTCGGTCCTCTTGGTTATTTGTAATAGAATCTTCTCTTTAAAGTTATTGTCAACGTCTTATAATTCGTAGTAGACCTTCATAATACTATACTCCGAATGTACATATTCGTGTGTTAACTAGCAGTGAATTAGTAATTCTTTCTGCTTTAACAGTGCATATTATGATTCAAAAATGGTTAATTAAGTGTTTTTTGATTCGATAAAAGAAAGAAATTATTCAAGTTCTTTCTGATGGAGAGAAAAAGATTGACGTTCCAAAACGTTTAAGATTCCACCATCTACATTAACATCAATTCTGCATTAAAAGGATTTAATTGCAGAAACACCTTCGAACAGTGTAGTGAAAAGACAAAAAGGGGAGAGTTTCCTGAAAAAGCTTTAGTGAAATGGTTTTCTCAATGTCGACCAGAAAATGTGCCGGTAGGTGGTATAGTAATGAAAGAGTAATCTAAAATTTATGTAGAAAAATTGAGAATCAGATTTTAAATCAAGTGATAGATGGTTTGATAGGTTCAAAAAGATGAATAGCATACTTTTCCAAAAAATTTGTGGGGAAACTGCCAGTGTCGAAAATAATGAGAGTATCGATTGGAAGCAGAAATTATGCGAAATAATTAGTGGATATGAAGCTAAAAACGTGTTCAATGCTGATGAAACAAGGTTCTTTCAAAAGCGTCTCCCAGATCGCAAAATGAGAAAATAAAAAATGAGAAATCTCATGGTGGTATGATCAGTAAAGTGAAGATTACTAAACACTTTTGCGCAAATGTGTCTGAAAAATTTAAGCCTCTAATGATTAGTAAGTCTGTAAAACCAAGATGCTTCAAGAATATTCGATCGTTTCCAAAGACTTATTGTTCCAAAACGTTAGATTTGGTTGTTGATAATTCTACAGCTCACAACATTATTTTAATTTTTAGCCATATAAAAGTTGCGTTCGTAACAATCAACAAATCTATGCTACAATACCTTGGTCAGGAAATCATAAAAAATTTTAACACCTTTTACCGCAAGGAAGTCGTTTTTCAACTCTTAAACAGCATCGAAGATCAAAGTGAGCACAAAATAACACTCCTTTCGGCGATGAACATTGCTAACAAAGTGTGGAGGAATATCACTCAATTCACAATCTGAAATTGTTTTCGATTGATGATTTTGTTCATTTCGACCACGACATGGTAGTTGTACTAATGGACAACGATATTGTGCGTACACCGGCTGAAGATGAAGATGATTGCACGCGATCTCGTTTAAAGAGGTCAGAATATTAATAAGTTACGAAGTCTACTGGTAAAAACATCCGATATAAATGACGATGTACTTTCAGCTTCAATAACAATTGATCGAGCTCAACATCAATTCTTACATCAGAAAAATACTAATATTTTTTAACTTAATATTTCCCATTCATGTATGGTACATGATTATGTGTAATATATATTATACATAGCGAAAAAAAATGGTTGTATTTCTTTCTAATACACCACGTTTTTTCTAGTCATATCTAAAAAGATTTTTCTTATTCTTATCCTTATCTCTGGTTCATATTAATCCCGTAGAAAATCTCGATAACTCGTAAGGATTATCCAGTCCTTTGGCATTACGAATTATCGAGATTTCACTGTACTTACTAAAAATAATTGGAATACTATAATGAATTAAAACTATAAGCAAGTTGTCGAGTGTTATTTATTATTGTTTACATTACATATTTATGATTGGAAAAGTCCACATTAGTTAATAAATAATTCATAGCAATTTTGATAACAAAGAGTTGATGATTTCAAAAAGAAGATTATGACATTCAAGAGGAAAAGAAAATTATAGAAAATAGTTGTAAAGAAATATTTATAAAAAAAAAATGTAGGAAAAGGTAGATGTGTACAAAAATTTTAAGTTGTTTTCCAAAATTAACATCGTTTAAGTAACTGTTATAACGGCTCCACCACATTATAGAATCTTAACCAATTCATCTTCTTCAATAACTTAACTGGCTCGAGTTGTTTTCGAAATGTTTATTTTTTGATTACCTCTAATAGAAAAACTTTCGCTGCTGACTATATTTGACCTTCAAATTTTGAGGCGACATAAGTTGCGTTGACCTGACAAGTTTGAAACATTCTACTACCTGCTTCCAAAGTCTTGCATATTCAGATCAACGATTAATCATTGTGAGGATTAGATCGTATGTTCTCCATTGTTATTCAACTAGCATTTAATTGTGCACTTAAAAATGTTATTTGAATTGGTTTTATTATTGATATGAAGAAATTCAAATAATGAAAACAAAAAACTTATCTGACGATCATAGTTCTTTCTGTTTATAATATTAATTAAATTTATTTCTTTATAACTATCTCTTTTTGCACCTCTTTCTATTTTATTACTATATAGTGCTATTGTAATCAATTATTTATTTAAAGCAAAATAAATTATTTTTATGTGCTTAGACACCAATTAGTAAAAAGCAAAATTTGAATAAAAATTAAAAAATTTACCAAGAAGTTTAGGTACTGTATTTTAAAAACGAAAAAACAAACCAATTAGTCATATTTGTTTATTAAAAATTCGGAAACAATTTTACTGATGTAAGAATGGTAAAGTTGATCTAGTTCCCGGATTTCCATTTTGCGCCCTTAACGATAAGAACAGTTTATCGTGCCTCATAGTGAAGTGACCAATACAAAAACAAACGATCTATCTATATTTTTTGAGAGGGTTGACGACGATGGGATTGAGGGTGAGGTGGTCCGCTTCGGGGACAGAGGGTAAGGGGTAAGGGGGCGATAAACGAATTAAGCTTTTGTTTAGCCGACGCGAATTAAAATGGCGGCTTTCTCCAACGTGGTTTATTTCTATAACAAAAAGACAATAAGAGCGTCGACTGACAGCAGTATTTGTTTTACAGATGGATCTCGAAACCCAAACACAAACAAGCCGGGTGGAGAGAGCCTGGAACGGTTAGGGAAATGTGGCTAATCCAGTTGCTAGAAATAAACGTAACGCTGAGTCATCCGCCGTTAGTACGAGAGAGAGAGAGAGAGAGAGAGAGAGAGAAAATACGATCGACTCTGATGCTTCGATATTTACCGATAAATAAAATCATTTCGACTGTGAATCTTTCGATGATAACAAATTACGTTCCTCGGTATGACAAGAGTGACGAAACAGGAGAATGGGATCGGAAAAGAGGAAAACAGGGATGAAATATGTTGAGAATAACAATGTTTGTAGAAAGTTTTTTTTTAATTATAACACCGCTTGTATATATTCTTGTTTTCGCAAAGGTTATTTTTATTAGACCTACAATGTGAAACGTGTAAATTTTTGAAAGTTATAAAATGTCAGATGGTAATTTTAATATAAACAGAAAAAAGGTATTATCAAGTTCTTACAATAAATATTATTAGAAACATATTTTTATAGAAATAATACCCAATACTAGTGCCCTAAAATCATCAAATAAGCGATAGAATGAAACCATGAAAATAAAATTATCAGAGTAAAGCTAAAACAATAATAAACAAGCAGATCAATGATATAGGGTTATACAAACACATTCTCCAGTTTTCGTTTGGATTTATACAGTCACGGGTGATCTTTTACCAAGCTTGTTTTGGTCTTTACAAGTGGGAGGGTTTATTGTGGTTTCTCTTCTCGTTTACGGTAAATGATGGCAACCAAAAATCTTAAGTCGCACCATAAGCGCAGGCATAATAATAACTCATGCTCTCGCTAATTTCCTCTTTAATTGAAGTTGAGCTGTTGGGGGATGTTAAGGCGTAGACTATTATTATTATTATTACGAGGGCGGGTTGAATAGTCTGTGGAAATAAAGAAGGAATTTTGCGGCTTGAAATTGTGTTTGTTTCTTAACATCTTAACAATCTTACCACCTATTAGTTTCCATAAGAAACGTGCGCTATAGGTTTTAAGTGTAATTTATACTCACATTCTCTCAGGAAGTCGGTATTATAAATTTTGTAAAATAAATATTTTAAGAAACGGTGCCGTTCAATAGAGTTACGTAGTGTAGCGACCAAATATCCAATGCATATTCTAACTTGTTCAAGGCGACAGCAAGAGCCATATTTTTAAAATAGTTGGTAATTGGCCAAACAAATTCTAATGATTTGAAAGGAAGCAGTCGATTCGACGTAGATCTCAAGAGCTTGGCTTGTCATATGCCACAACTTGACGTATTTTACGTAAGGATCTTGGTTAAAAAGCATATAAAATTCAACTCGTTCAAGAATTGAATGTCAAATGGCCACCATTTCAGTCTTTGGGCTCTTGAAAAGCTTGAAGAAGACCCACTATTTTCGACCCATTTCTAGCTTAATGGCTACGTCAATAACCACAATTGCCGTATTTGGAGTGACGGGCAACCTGAAGAGGTTCAAGAGCTGGCATTACATACAGACATAACCATGATTTGGTGTGGTTTATGGGTAAGTGGAATCGTCGGTCCATTTTCCTTTAAAAATGAAGACGGCCGCAACGTAACTGTAAATGGCACCTGCTATTGCACCATGATAACGGACTATTTGCTGTCCGCAATTGAAGCCCGTGATATCGACGACAGTTGGTTCCAACAAGACGGCGCTACTTGCCACACAGCCCGTGAAAGCATGGCTTTATTGCGAGAACAATTTGGTGAACATTTAATTTCACGCTATAGACCTGTGCAATGGCCGCCTAGATCATGTGATACTGACCTTTAGACTTTTTTTCGGGGGCTACGTAAAGTCTAAATGGATAAGCCAACTACGATTGAGCAATTGGAAGCCAACATTACTCGCGTTATTCATCGAATACCACTTGAAATGCTCGAACGGGTCATCGAAAATTGGAACTTCGGAATGGACCATGTTAGGCGTAGTTACGGCCAACATTTAAAGAAAACAATTTTTAAAAAATAAATGTCAAAAATGTTTTTTTTTTGTATGGTAATAAAGAATAACCGATAAAATTGAAGTTTCTGTTTTCTTTTTTATTTTTGATAAAAGTACCTCCAAATGAATGACCCCTTACGTTTTGGAGAGAGAAGTTGTTTTTAATAATAGCAATGCCAGAGGAGTTTGACTGTGAAGAAAGTTCGAAAGTAAATAACATAGTATTTTTTTTATTAAAATGTGCCCGTATTGTGAGATAAATAAAAAGCTTTATCCTAAATGAACAACTGTTTTAAAAATATTTAATTATTACGTACCCATACATATATATTTGGTATGTATGTATGTAAACATATTATATATATATTTTTTTGATGACTAAATACATTTTTCCCCTCCAACAAACGCGAAGGGGTGAAAAGTTACGTTTAATATTCGCAAAGAAGAAGCACGAGGTTTTTCTTGAGAGAGAAAAAAGGGAAATCTCTTGTCATTTCGCATAGGATGATGGCTTTTCTCGTTGGGAAAAATTCGAGCTGGCGTCGATAATATATTTTCTAAGCATTAAAGTGACACACATGGATCGGTCATGTTGAAACGTTTGCAGCTGTTGGCACGAAGGAGTGGATGTCTCTTGTGGGTTTCCGTTCTCGATCTCCTCCACTGTGAGACGACAACGACCATGACGAGGATAAGATCGAAGGTCGGGAATTTAAATTTTAATAGACGTTGTAGACGAGCCGTTTTACCTTATCATTCTTAAAAGATGTTATTGAATTAATGTAAAATAAAATTCGATTTAATGTTATTAATTTAATAATAAAATTAATATACAATTACTAAATATATAAATTTAAAAATTATTATATTCTTATAATGCATATGCAAATTTGTGCCCTTGCAGATAAGTAAAGAACAGAAAAAGTAGAATAGTACATAGGTTGGTAGACGTAGGAAACTGAATAGGTTCTGGTAGAATGTGGAATAAAATTAAAAGCAAAATAAGATTCCGAGAGAATATGGATCGCTTTAGCGTCGATGAACGGACGGCACCCGATACGGGAATGAGGTGAAATTTTAAAATCCCTCTGTTTAAAAATCTCCTGCATATTGGTGCAGAGTATTTGCCGTGCGCTGATTGCACATAGATCAGACTATCGCCATGGTAACTCAGGGTGTGTTTTGGCAAAAGAGTGCAGGCGACTGTAAAAGCAATTAAATAGGGTATTGTTTACAAAAGTGTGGCGTATTTGATATGGGAAGTTCCTAAGAGGGACGGCGTGGTTCGGCGGGGCTCCGGCGGGGTACGCGAAGGGACGTAGTAGCGGGGGGGAGGGGTTGGTAGCAGAAGGACGAGCGAAATGTTAGTAGAAAGTGGCGCGAATGTCGAGACTAGGGACTATTTGCTGGAACACGATATATAAATATTCCAGGAAAATGGGAGTTTAGCTCGTGCATCCATTTATCTAGATAACGGGAATCCAGTGCACGCATTAATAGTCCCCGTATCTGGAACACCATTACATCTCACTTAGAAGAAGCTCGGAGCTACACTATCGCGAAAGCCCTTAAGCTCGCGATCGAATTGTCGTTAAAGCGCTCGCTGCCTGTCGCTTGTTTTTCTTTGACGTGAAAACAGCGCGCGTGAATTACTTTACTATATTTCCCAAGACTACAATGACAGTACAACTCGAACGTTGTGTAATACTGACTGGAATCCATTGTTATACGTGTATACGCACAAGAAAAGGTATAAATGAACTAGAAGCAAATGAATACTGAATTTTTATAGAAAGCATTCTTTCCTATCTAAAAGAAATCTTAGCGGTCAATTACTTCATCACAGAATGACCCTTATACTTTAAATCAAATATTGAATATAAACTAGCTCTGACGGAAATATTAAATAAGTAGAATATATAAGTTTCTAGCATTTTTACATGTACGAGGTTAGTTTAAAATAGAAAAAACAATTGTTCATTAAAATAAATATAAAGTATAGGTATTATTGTGTTTAGATTACAATAGTTCCGAGAATATCTAAATTTTTGTTAAAATATAAAATACTAAAGTAAAATTATGTTACACAGAGAATATATATGTACACTCTACATACCTTGTTTGCATATAGACCGCACAAATTGGAGAACTGTAACAAGTTAGGCCTTATGTCATTTAAAATTTCACAGCAAATTTAAACGTCAAAAAATGGAAAGTGGAATTGACAAAAGCAAATCAGGGACTTGGTGCTGTCTACATGCGAACAAAGTGTCTACAGAATAATTGACCTACATTTAGAAAATACGGGAAAAATTGCTATCAAACATATTTGAGCAAATTTTCAGATGTAAATATTTAAAAGTATTAAAAACGCGGCCTGTTAAAATTACGTACGCTTTTCTACGCTGTGGATTACGGTAATCCCATATATCTATAGAGTGAATGTAACTGAAAACCAAATCACGAACTTTCTGACAAATTCCATTCTTATTTTAAATTTTACTTAAATAAGACAAGGTGAAGAATAAAAAAGTTTCTATTGCTATCCGACGTTATGCGGTTACCAGTTTAAATGGTTGTTAAAACAAATGCAAAGTATGTGTTTGTATAATAATATACTATGCATTGGAGTGTAATAATTGTTAAGATTTTAACTCTACATTTGTATATTGAACGAAAATTAACAAAAAATTATCAAAGAGCAATTTAAAAATATGTTAATGCGTAATAAATTCGCTCGGTAAGGGACTCCATAAATAGCATGCAACTGTCGTCGTTCAAATTTTCTGTCTGATATAGTGTATAGTAGTAGCGAATGAATCCCCTTGCCCATTCACAACGATATAAGTAAATATATGAGCACAGCTCATTTTCTCTTAGTGTATATACACACATAGTTGGTTTAGCTCTAAAAATGGAGTAGTAGGAGTAGTTGGAACTAAAATAAGAGATTAACTCATGAATTTATATTTTAAGCGATTTGTCCAATGTGTAATCGGACAGTTTTAGAGAATCGGGTTTGTTTGGTAACACAGAATCAATAGTTTTTATCTTTTTAATGACGGTGTCATATGTAACAAAACCATAGTCGACTCTATAAATGTTTAGAGCTAAGAGCTTTCATGTTTATAACAAGCTTAAGAAATTTAGCAGAATATAAAATGTACAACAATCGAAATGTAAAAATCTCTTCAGCAAAAACTGAGGATGACAACTTAGTTGTCGAAATGTATATAGGCTATAAATATTAATGTGGTAAGGAAGAAATTTTTTACCTTTTCGATTATTCACTTAGCGCCGGTTTTCAACGATTAGTTGTTTTGTAATTTTGATGGAGCCTGTGCGTTTTGGCTTTCAACGGTACGGATCGTGTGCGGAATTTGTTTCGCACGTGTATTTTGCCGTTAGTTTTCCATATCGACACTGTTTAATTATCTGCTGATGATGACAACTTAATTGTCGAAATACGTATACAGAATACGAAAATTAATGTAGAAAGGGGTTATATATCAACCTTCAGTGATTAAGATTAGTTGTTTGTTTTGCAGTTTTACTAAGAATTTCACAGTCACCCTAGCAAGAAATTAAATGATTTTAATCGATTGTACAAAAACAGTATATAATTTAAAAAACTGGAAGAGGTAGATATAGGGAAGTATAACACCATTAGAAAGAAAATAAAAATGTATATCAAAATATGGAGAAATATACAGAGACTTGGAAAAACCAATGATGATTTGAAGTTAACTAAATTTTGCATTAAATTTTCTCCATCCTGTATGCAAGGAAAGCTTCGAGATCTAGCAATCTCACCTGTTAATATTATCGTTCTGTCTTTCTTACTATAAAATACACATAGCCTTAGCAAATCACCGTTTTTTTTTTAAATTAAATATTTCGAAAACAGTTAATTCTAGGAATGGGAAAGCTTTATAAAAGTCTACCTAAAATTTACGTAGAACAAAAATTGTAATAATATACAAGTGTTTTTGAACGAAGGAAGTTGACGCCAACTTCCGGTATAACCGAAGCTGTTATATGAGTGCTATTACCTTATTTGAGAAGGGCATGCCTGAAAACACTATTGATCAAATTTTCAAAATTTAAATATTCTAATGGGTTGTCACCGTGATTCACCTGTATATATGGATATATAAAACGTTTCGCAACAATATTTTGTGAAATTAGTACATCGCCATGTCATCAAATTTTTAACAAAAGAACAGAATTGCCCTAAAACAATTCACGAACGAATAATTGTACATAAGGATGAGTTTTCGTCATATTCGTCATATTTCTTTATTCTTCTTCATCTTCATTGGAATCATGACCCTACCGTATCTGTTTTAACCTATATTTAATTTATATTGGTTAAAACAATTACGGTAGGGTCGTGATTTCATTGAAGATGATCCACTGTCTTTTGGGGCTGTGTGAAAATTATTTTTGTTGAATACATGGTAAAGGGAACTAACTATAATAATAACAGTATTATCTACGAAAATACGTTAAGAAAATTACGTGCGGCTATTGACCAAAAACGTTTAAGCGAGTTGAAAAGGTAACCAAAATCTAACTCGTCCTCCGTGAATAAAACTTTTTTGAGAAATTTGAAAAAGCATCTTAGAGGACCACATTTTGCAGACCATAACCACTTGGAAAATCAAATTACTGTCTATTTTAAAGACCAACAGAAATATTTTTTCTAATGGAATAAACTCGTTGTAGGACATCTGACGCAAGTGCATTAAAGTTAAGGAAGATTATGTTATAAAATAAAATTTTTAAAAAAGTCGTAGGTCTTTTGATTTGCTGTTATGTAGAAAACTTTTCTAGTGCTCCTCGTACATCTCGTGTGCACGAAGGTATTAGACGAAGTTAGGATTTGCATGTAAAAGATATCAAATGTGAAAAAATATTGTGTCTGTGAGGGTTAGCTAAGGGACGGATATGGTCATTTGTATAGCGCCAGCGGTGTAGTATTATCTCTATCATACTTCCATTTCAGCCATTGAATTTTACTTCACACTTTTTCAATCTTTCGACTCTCCGCTTGATCGCTGGCGGGGAGCGAAGAGAAGTGAAAACCATCAGCGTCGCGAAAATCCGATGCGCGCCGTCGCCGTCATTGCCGGCTTATTATTATTTTCTAGAATTTGCATCGAGAATTAGGATAAAGAATCAAGTAAGTCCCGTAATTACGCGATACATTTTATAAATGAAACGGCGTCGTCAATAAATTCCCTTCAAACTTTTCTCCTACTTTCCCCCATAGAACTTTTATCCTCCGTAATCCACTTTGAATGGAAAGTAAGCAAATAATTTTGAACACGTTGCATTTTTGACCCTTTCTGTTTTCCTTCTTCCTGCTTGTACGTCCTCACCATTCAATTTAAAAAGAAAGAAATGAAAAAAGAAAGAAAAGGAAGTCATTTTCATATAAGACAACAGAAAGCTACTAGCGGGAAACATAACAAATGTTTAAGAGAGGAGGAATCGGGTTGCGGGACCTGTACTAATACAAACGTATTCCTACATAAAAGGGTAAGATGAAAAAGGACAGATGATGATCGTAACAGGGATGAGATGTAAGCAAGCACAAGTTGCGAATGCGGTGGTGTTGACGTTTTGCGATATAGCAGCATGCAAAGACTAAATTGAATTTGGGACTGGCCGTCCTGTTTGGATTCCACGATGGTTGTTTAGTTTGCCGGAACAAAGAAAACAGCCATGTGTTTATTCTGCTTGAAATAGCAAGCCACTCCCCGGCCGGCACTCGGTGGTGGCCGGTGTAAACACCTCAACGAAATGTAACTGTTCGGTTTGGTTGGTGGTGCTACTGCATCGTGTCCTCTATACAATCGTAAACTCGTAATATTTCGTCAACTGTATTGTCGTTGATGGATGAATACATTCATCGTCGACTCAAAAATAATGTAAATTACTTTCAAGAATTTATTTTGTATATGATATCAAGATGTTTCACTTTCTTCTGTTATGATATTCTTAGATTGTTTGTACTTAAGTATACATGTTAAAGTTTTCTACACGACTTGCCGAAACTGTAAGTAAACAGAGGTAAGAATCGCTAGAAAATCGCATTATTATTACTTATTTACTACAAAAGCTCCAAGTTCATAAACGATTTTCTTGATTTCGATACTAATTTCTTTCTTAAAATTAAAGCTGTGTCTACAGGGTTGTGATAAAAACAACTTCCTTCTTTAAAACCACTGGTTTGCTTAAAAAAACCTCTGAGAACGTCGAATAGGTCTTTTAAAGAAACGTCTTTCTTGTTATCGAACAACTTCTAACGCCACCAATAATATTAGGTGCGCAACTAAGTTCTCGCTGTTTTTCAAGAGATGGCTCCAGTAGTAAGTGCTGGTAGATTGTGACATAACCAAAACGTCATGAACCAAGCTTAGACATATGGTAAACAAACCGCTTTGACACATTAGTGATTTTGTTTTTGCGTCATATACTTTTGGTTGTGTGAAAATGTCTGATTTTGTGCCAAATAATCGTCATTTGCGGGAAGTGTTGCTTTTCTTCTTTCATTCGAAGAAAACGGCGGCTGAAGCGCATCGAGAACTCCAAAAAGTTTACGGAGATGCTACTCTAAGTGACGGTGATTTCGATGTTGACGACCGTTCGCGTGAAGGAAGACCAAAAACCTTCGAAGACGCTAAATTGGAGGCATTGCTCGATGAGGATCCGTGCCAAACGCAAAAAGAGCTTGCTTCAACATTAGGAGTTACCCGCCAAGCCATTTCCCAGCAATTGCTTGCGTTGGGAATGATTCAAAAACAAGGAACTTGGATTCCTTATGATTTGAAGCCAAGAGACGTTGAGCGTCGTTTTTTCGCCTGTGGACAACTGCTCCAGCGGCAAAAAAGGAAGGATTTTCTTCATCCCATCGTTACGGATGATGAAAAATGGATTCATTACAGCAACCCAAAGAGAACAAAATCATGGGGACTGCCCGGTCATGCTTCTACGTCGTCGGTTCGGCCGAATATTCACGCTGCGAAGGTTTTGCTGTGCATTTGGTGGGACCAGGGCGGTGTTATTTATTATGAGCTGTTGAAACCGAACGAAACCATCACTGGGGAACGGTAACTCAATTGATACGATTGAGCCGAGCACTGCGCGAAAAGCGGACACAATAGGAGCAGAGGCACGAAAAGCGATTCTACAGCACGACAACGATCGACCTCGCGTTGCCAAACCCGTTAAAACCTACTTAGAAACGCTCAAATGGGAGGTCCTACCCCACCCGCCATATTCCCCAGATATTGCGTCGTCCGATTATTACTTGTTCCGTTCGATGGCACATGGTCTGGCTAATCAGCAATTCCGCTCATATGAAGACATTTCAAAATGGCTTGATTCGTAGATAGCCTCAAAAGACGAACACTTCTACCGTGTCGGTATTCGAGCTCTGCCAGAAAGATGGGAAAAAGTTGTCGCTAGCGATGGGCAATATTTTGAATGATTCATTTGTAAACATTTTTTCACAATAAATTTGCATTTTCTAATAATACTTTTTTTTTGGATCTTGGCATTGGCCAAGCTTTGAATTCTTGGGTTCTTCCTTTTTGTTCGTAAACCAATTGTATATATAATTTCGCTTAATCTGACCACGACTAAATTCATCAATTGTTGGTGCTATATAAATATTTCCTCGTGAAATTTTACGGTGATAAAATTGCAATCATTGTTTTGTTAGCTCTTGAGTTGACTAAGAATATATCTGGAAATGTGAGATTTCCTGCAGAAGAAAACTTCAATAATACGAGGCCTCCAAGTTCAAATTCTGGGAGAGACTTTTTATATTACTTTGCTTTGTTCATACTGGTACTAACTAGAAGAGTATTTGGCTTCGTGTTTTATGTAAATATGGATATTAACGAAGATAAAATTCTTATGTGTTAAAATTCCTGTTACAGTTTATTGGAGCATCTTTTCTTTGAATGACTCTATTATATAATTTTTTCCACATGGGCAAATGTTTTGATTAAATACAGAAACCATGGCGACATTGGTATTTTATTTTTTATTGTTTAGTGAACGATATTCAATGAATATTATACCTATAGTGAATAAGATTCAAATCTAAGGTTCTAAAAGAATTTGCATATACAAAAGTCTAAAAAGTGGTTGATAAGTTTAAAAATCCCGATGTGATTTAAAGTGTTGTACAAAATTAGAGCAAACCTAAATTAGATAAAGTGAAATAAAACTGTTTACAAATATTACCGCGGTAAAGAGGATCAAAATGGTAGTAAAAACAACCCTTATAAGCGTGTGTTTCATCTGTAATCGTTTTTTGGCAGAGAAAACGACCTCATATATGTTTAGCATATACGAACATATATAATTTTCGCATTTACGTTCACATATAGTTCTTTTTATTTGTTTTAATGCGCATTGGGAGCTTCTGAATATTTGTTTAGGATTAAAGAAAGAACTTGAATGCCTGAATTGCGCCAGCATACACTTTTATTGAGGTGAAAAGTTAATTTGCACATATGTATGTAATTTATGAATAAAAATTTAATTTCGATAGTATAACCCTCATAGCCAGACTTATTTATTGTCGTTAAATGTCTTTTCTCTTCGTAATAAAAATTGAATTAATAAAAGAATGTGAAGAGAAGAGAAGGTCTGGCCCGAAGTTTCTGTTTTTAATTTAAAGTCGCCGTGACATCCGACAGAGACGACGGGTGAACGCAGAGGAGGAGCAGGAAGTTCACGAGATTCACATTAAATAATATTTAAAAACCGCTTTTTAATTTCGGCATTAAGAGGAAAGAGGAACAGAGGTGCAAAAGTGAACAGAAGGCACCTGGCATTTGTTAAAAGTCCTTAATTAAAGTAAGGTCTTGTCGCGCGTTCGGGAAAAAACAAAGGATGCAAAATTAGCTTCATTTCTAATTATGGGGCGCAAATATCTTAATTTCTCACGAACTGAGCGCGAAAAACTTTATCGAAGGAACACATCTATCAGGGCGGAAAAACGCCCGCTCCGACTCGCCTAAATTATTGTTGGAATGAAGGAAGGTCGAGTTTCCACAATCATACACCGCATCTAAACACGAAGTGTCTCACTTTATATTGGAGACATCTGGTCCAAACTCTTTCAATTAAGATGAAAAATCTGAGTGCATTAGTAAACGGGGTTCCAGACTGAACCGAAGGGCGAGAGGGGATGGGAGCGTAGGGAGACCTCGGGCGCACCAGGGACAGCCCGCAGGTCTTGATTAGAAAGGACAACGTTCTATCCTGGTTCACTCCCTCCCTTTCTCCTTTAGCCTTCCTCTCACCCTTCTACATTTATCAACTACGTTCCTTTCTCGTTTCAAACGTTCGATGCAGATTTTTAATATTTGCTCGCTAAAGATTTATTTCGTTTTTAATTGAGGGGGTTTAATACATAGATACGTATAAAAATCTTTTGACTGACTTACTTGTTCCACGTCTTCAGGTTGAATACCGTCATTTGGGGTGGTGGCAGCCGAAGGACGCTGGGATGTTGATAGATTAATTGCACCATCGCCATCTACGTCTTGGTCCATAATGCCATCATCCTGAAACAACAATAACAATGCTAGTACTTTAAAACACTGAATTAATTAATAAATTAAAATTTTTATAATAGGTTAGTTTGTTGTAAAAACTTATGTTTAAATATAATCGACGTATGGACAATATATTGCATTTTCACCAATATTTATATATATATATATATATAATTAAAATACAATACAGACAAATAATAATAAATAGTAAGTAATATACCCTGTAATCGGTGTAATTCGGTTTGTTTCGTTACGTAAACTGGACGATTTGATCCTAAAAAGAGTTTTATCTTTCCTCTCGTTTCAGTAAAATGGCTTTTGCTTTTTTCATATAAAAGATAATCATGGTATTCTTCTGGGTCACTTAATTATTGAACAAATAGTGCTTGAATCTGAAATGACTGTTACGATTATTTGGATTCTTTATTATGTTAAGACCATGATCATACAAATACAGCAATGGCAAAATCATATTTTGAGACACCATGTTTACAATTATTAGATCATTCTTTCTATAACCCGAACTCTGCACCTTGTGTGTATGAGATAGAGATAAAAGTTTTTTTATAAGTACAATGCAGGTCGTCTTCTCATCATAGAGCTCACGGTTGCCTACTCAATACCTGCCTACATATGTCTCTATTCCAGATTATATCGTCGGCCAGATCTCGTTTTGCAATTGTTTTTCGTATTCCCTTATTTCACGAATGTCAAAGTTTTCCGCGTTTCTTTTCTGGAGGCTTCCATTCATTACTGTTATTTCAACTTGTACTGATTTTCTAATTTATTTTTTTCCTAAACTTTGATGAAGTAATCCATTTCTATTGCTAGCAGTCTGCGTTTCGTTTTCGTACTGACAATCTCAATTTTACTGGCATAATATAAAACCAATTCCACCACAACTTGATATTCTGTAGTTTTTAGCATTGCTTACGTGTGGTAAATAGTCGACAATATAAATTCAAGATTAAAGGAGTCTAGTGTTATAAGTACCTGGCTATATTCGAAATTAAGTAAAAGCAGATAATTTGCATTGAAGGTGTATTTATTCGCTTACAATTCCCCCTTCAATGATACAATACTACCTCTAAGCTGAGTTTTTTCCGTATGTACAAAAATCAGTTGAAAAGTCCACGTTTTGTTATCAAATTTTTTTCATCAAGACAACGATTTTTACTCATAGAGTTCACTTCGCGCTAACGGTTTTCATGTGTCAGATTTAAGATTATCCTTCGTAGGGCTAGGATCTTGCACACTACGATTTAGGGAAGATCAGAGTTTTGGCAATTACAGGAATTGATGTTCCGTAGGAAAAGTAGAAGTATATTTTCCCAGACTAGCTTTGTTGTATCAAAAGAAAGTATTGAAAATGGCAGAATTTAATATAAAAATAAAAAATAAAATTTTGATCTGGTACGTAGACTTCCGTGGTCGTGGTCTCTGAAACTGAGTCTCTGAAACTCAGTTTCAGTGCGACAGACAGTAGCAGTTGAGCCCTGAAGATGCCCCATATGAATGGGTACGAAACGTCGGCAGTTATACCAGTGACGAGGTTCCAGCCCGGAAGCCCAGAAGCAGATACAATAAAATTTTGGTATAAAGCTTTCTGAGAGAAATAAAAAAAATGCATTAGAATATACAGTAAGTAAAATGAAAATTATTTATGAAAATTTATTATTGGTATTTTACTGTAAATAATAAGTTTAATTATATAAAATATTAGTGTTGAGACCAATATATGATTACATTTTTATTGAAAAATTTCTACCCTTTATAAAAAAATTTAATAATGAGTTGCCGCGTTACATAAACGAATACATTTTTGTATTCGCTCGGGCATACTTCTAATATGATAATCTGTGGACCCTGTAGAAACTCATTCGCAACAACTTGTTGTAAGTCCATTGGAGGGTTAGGAAGCATATCAACTCTTGGACCTCTTATTTCCAGACATGTTCTATGAGCGATAGGCGGGCAGCCAATTCAAAATATTGATGTTGGTCTCTTGCAGGAATTGTAATATAACAGCTGCAACATGAGGACGGGCCATCTCAACTGCCCGTACGTTACACCTTTTAATCTAAGAGGCAGTATTATTCTTGAACGATATGGAATGAGCTCAAATGAACGGGAAACTCGTTTTTATTCTATGGCATATCTCTGCCAAAAATATTTCCTACAGATCTTGAGATACTTTATCTCTAAGGACAAGCAATCTTAGTTTGCTATCTTCCCATTGTGGGGTGATTCTTTTGAGTCCAGGGCCTCTTCTACGATGTTAACTACATTCGTGAGACCAATATCTCTAACAAATAATAACTGTGGCAGTATTTCTTTGCACTAACTCATCTCATGTAGTCCAAAATCGCTTAGCTGGTGATACTTTGGTTGTCTTGAAACTCTTGGGATTTTAGTACATTAGCTATCTAAACTAAAGGAATCCAAAAGTAACGAAAAGAAGAACGAATTTTATCTTTGGAGTTCGGTAAAAAAGGACACAAAAGTTTATAACTTTCATGCCACTTTTTTTTATAATTTTTATCATTTATTATTCTCGATACAGTAAACACTACCGAAATTTAGTTTGAAAAACATAAACATGCTTACTGGGTGATTCTTTTCTTGTCACCCAGTATACACATACACACGCGCATTATATATATATATATATATATATATATATATATATATATATATGTACATTTTTTCTACCATAACATTCTTTAAAAGGTGAATGTGCGAAAATCCTTGTGGCTAAGAAGGGCTAACTTGATTTTATCGGTCTCAAGGCTCTAGTCTGTTTGACGATAAACTCCCTTTTAAAGCGTTTGCAAGCCTTGCCCCTGAATGCTTCCTTTTTACGGCTGTTAGATTTAGACATTTTTATATTTATACACTGTTATGCGCAACTATAATGATGGCAATATTATAGTATATTTTCCGTGCAGTTGACCATCGAAAATAGTCCGATTTCACTGACTAATCCGGCCTATTATAACGAGCTTCGAGTTTCGTAGATTTGAAACGATGCACAGTTTCAAAGGCGAATATTACGATACTAACGAGTTTATATTTTCTTAAAATTACGCCAAAATTACCGGATTTAAGACTTTATATTTATACATACAGTGTGTTCCAAAAGTGTCGATCGATTATGTATATTTCATCATCATATGCTTTATTCTATTTGCTTCATTAAAATAAAGAAAAATTTGATTAAAGAAGAAAATTCTTATAATGTTTTGACTGCAATTTAGTGAATAACTATTTGCTACAATACTAAATACAAATCAATAATAAATATTTTTACTTTACTAGATGAGAGCAAAGTCTTGACATTGAAGTCCAATAAAAGATTTTGTTCAAGTAATTTCTTTAAAAAAAAATTTAATTTGATCGTTTTCAGTATGCAATAAAATATTCATTTGGTTTCGTAAGTTTCAGAAGCCAAAGAAATGATAGATAGATGGAAAATACTAGTTAGAAGGAGTTAGAAGGTTTCTATAATGCATATTTACATAAATACTGGGGCACCATAACCTAATTTTGAAAAAAGAACTATACCTGGTGTACAGAAAAGTCAGTATCGGTTTTTTCGTAAAAAAATTACATAATTTTCAAGAAAATGGAAAAATTTAGTTATGCAAAGTATTAGCTATTCGATTCTACACATATTGCTCATCTTTCAGGCAATTTATGGATACCATCTTAAAAAAAAACTGTTTGTTCTTTGAGCGAAACTATTCATCGAGCCATTTTCTAACTTCCTCGAAATTGGCGAAGTGTTGCTCTGCAAGCGCGTGTCCCATTGACGCGAAAAGGCGATAGTCGGACGGGACAAGGGCTGGAAAGTACGGCGGGTACGATATTATGTCTCATAAAAGTACTTTCAACGCTTCCTTTACCGGTTTTGCTGTATGAAACGCCGCGCTATCGTGCTATAAAAATCACTTTACCGTGTCTTCGGGCCCAGTCTGTACGTTTTTCTATCAATGCATGGTTCAAATTGATAATTTGTTGTCGGTAGCGATCAGTATTAACTGTTTCACCAGGTTTCAACACCCCACCAAAGACTAACTTTTTCAACAAACGATTTCGCTTTGGAGTCGATGGGCCGCCTTCCCCAAGTGATAAACATGATTTTTTGCGCTTAGGGTTTTCGAAATAAATCCATTTTTCATCACCCGTCACTATTCGATGCAGAAATGACTTCCGACCATACCTTTGAAGCAGTATTTCACAGACGATTTATCGATTTTCCATTTGCCTGTCATTCAATTGACGTGGCACCCATTTTCCCATCTTTTGGATTTTTCCCATTGCCCGAAATTGGCCGCTAATCGTTTCTTAGACCACATTTAATGTTTCTGTCAATTGCTTTTGAGTTTGGGTTGGGTCTTCATCTAATAACTCCTGTAGTTTCGCATCTTCAAACTTTTTCGGTCTACCAGAACATTCTTTGTCTTGCACATCGAAATCACCACATTTAAATTGTCAAAACCGTGCTTCACATGTTTTTATGGTTGGAGCATGCTCACCGTAAGTTTCTACCAACAAACGATGACTTCCAGCGGCTTTTCTCTTTTGATTAAATAAGAAAAATAATGCGCGCCGCAAATTCACTTTTTCAGGCACGAAACTCGACATTTTCAAAGAGGTATAAATCTATAACAGTGTTACTTTCGCAAAATATAACATGTATGGCTTTGAAGTTTGATGTCAATAGAATAAAATGAGTTATGTGTCGAATCATAACATTGCATACTTAAGCCTAGAGACATCCGTAAGAAAAACCGGTAATGACATTCCGGTACATCTGGTAAAACAAAGTGTAATTCTTTCCACAAAAAAAAGCTGTGAGTGTTCCTTAGGATTGCACGTATACATCTTTAATATGTATTAGTTATACGTGTATTGACTACAATAAAGGAAAATAAAACTGTTTATGTAAATGTCGAAATCAAATAGTTGTTTCTTTAATAAAACTTCCCCTTTCTTAAGTGCGTTGACAAAAAAAAGATAAGTTGGTTGTCATTTATAGTCTAGGCATGTAGAGAAGACTCGTATATCAAACATCAAAAGGAAAGGAGATAAGGTGCAGACACAGGCCCGTGGTCCCCAGCGGTCATTTATTCCGTTTAAAGGATAATCTGGATAATAGGTCTGAGTTATCTCAGTTACGGGCTTGGTTTATGCGTGAACCGGTATATTATATTAGTCTACGGTATTACGGAAATGCGCACGTGTTACACATATATGTATATGTACACATAACACAAATATATATACTTACATATATATATATATATATATATATATATACATTTGTGTGTATGTGTATTGTAAATTTAACATTCTTCGGGACACGGTATGACCGGAGCGCCAGAATCCGGGGTTGAAATAAATAACTTTTCCTCTGCTACAAAGGTGCGATCAAGTTATCGAGACAGAGACAGTTCTGCAGTAAAGTACCCCCATTTCTCAAAACAGCTACAATAGTGGCTCAAGTTGATTATCGGAACTTTTCTCCATTCACACTTGACGTCAAATAAAGTAGATGACCTATCGAGCGGCCAACTAAGCTGTTATTTACAATTTCAAATGGGCGACAGAAATCGAGCGGTCAGCGATAGGGTGGAAATTCACTTGGGGTGATGCCAAATGCACCTAACGACCTTCTCTACCCCTATGTATCGAATTGTATATACTGCTACTGCGACAGTTAGACTCTCTAACCCACCCCGCACCTTTTCTCTTCGACACCCTCCCGAATTTTGGCACTCGCATTCTCACATATTCTACCTCGCATCGTTCCCCACGTACGTATGTAGTATTCTGTGCTTCTTGTAAAATTGTTTTGTGCCACATTTACGTTGCGTAAATCATTTGGTTTGTCAGCCTCTGTAATAACATTATACACCAACGAGTATTGATTACGAAAGGGTAAGAAGGCATAGCCTCGAGGAAACAATCTCTTGCTGCCTTGGCGGACTAGACCCATTTGTTTGCCATGAATAATATATACCCAGCTAGTTATTCCACGGTATTCCTTAACAATCAACGCACTCTCTCTGTGTACGACGACAAAACGGCCTAATTTAAATTTAACCATCACAATTGTGTACTAACCAAACTATCACTTTCCTTATTGCCTATTATAAACAATTTGCTTGGAATAAATTGACTTATGTTATTCTAAGTATATACGACGAAAATTCAAATTAAGCTATGTATGTATATACAATACTACATGAAAATGACCTCAAGTCAAGTTTAAATAGGATTAATTATATATAAGTATTGAAAAATTTATTAACAAACGAGACATGCATTTTATGTAAAGTTTATTTTGGAATAAAGAAATAAAATATTATTTTATATTTTTCCACATTCACCATTATATTATACACGTCTCTAATCATATATTTAGTTCTTTTTTGTACATTTTTACAACTAATTTCTTATATTATTTCTGATAATTTCTTTAATAAGAAAAATAGACAGATCATTTAGCAGAAGGTCAGGACTATGAAACAAGTTGTTGGGAACTTCCACCAGAAATTGTTCCTATACTTGATTCAAGCTGCTGCATTTGGTGGTGTATTATCCCAAAAAAATACGACACTTAACAACAACCCACTTTCTAAATTTTGAACGGTTTAAGCTTTTTCAGAGTGATGGAAAAGGTTGACCATATTTTTTTTAAAGAGAAGAATGCATGCTTAAATTTCTTTGTTTTAGTAAATACATTACATCGCCGTAGTTTGTAGGTGCTGATATTTTTAAGAACATTGATCCTGATCTCAACCTCAATGACGAAATTCATAATTATATCACTTTACATCTCGTAAAAAACTATTATAAGTTGGAATTACTGACATGATGGACAGCTATAATCATTGGTCTGTTTTAGAAAGTTCTTCCTCAATTTTTGGTTGTATTTTGAAATTGGCGTTAATATTTTCGACATGATTCACATTTATGGTGCTTTCGGAATTTTTTGTTTTAATTAAACGTTTGTACTAGTCTACTGGTTCACTGTTTTCTCATCCAACTAATCAAATACATAACCCATAGCAATTTCTCAGTTACGAAACTGATTGTCTAAAATTATCTCAACACTTCTATACAAGTGTTTATACGGCTCCGTGGAAAATTCGAAAAAGTCTAAATATCTCATCAAGTATTCAAGACAGATAAATCGAAATTTTATTTTCCCGAAAATTTAAATTATAAACACGTATTTTGCGGACAAAATTCGTACCTGTGCGTGTATATATAAGATTTTTAAATGCAATCAAAATTCATAACGCGTAAGCAATATTTTTAAAAGAGAGCTAGCGTTATTTTCATGTAAAAAATGTCATAATCATACTATCATCCCTTAATTTAGGTCTTCCTTCCCCTTGTCTTGATAGGGGCTATACAGAAAAGAGATGCGAAGAGAGAGTATCAGGGTCTCAACCTACATTCCTGACGACCCCGATACAGGAAAAGAAAAAATAGGCATAATTTGATTTTTCTCTCGCTAAATTTGTAAAACTGATACATACCACTCAATTTTCCTGCATTTTCTTCGCTCCTTAGAAGCATTATGTAAATCAGGATCAATTACGTCAGAGTTTTTTCGACAGAAAGAAAATGAAAGAGAAATAAAGAATGAATAAACGTCTTTACAGAGAAAATATACGGTTCTGTTATAGTGTTACATATTTTTTATTTAAGTTCATTGTGGTTGTTAATTACGTGTTTTTTGTGATATTATTGTACCAACAGTAAAATGGTGAGTTCGAAAAGAACCACTTCAAAGATGGCCATGTCTTAATTTAATCCACTTTTTTAGGTTATAAATGTGAATGTTATTGGCGTCATTACACGTAATTATACACAGTCTGTCGTAGAGAAGACCGAACTTTTTTAAAATAGTAATTCTTAGTGACGCCATCTATCAAAAAAAATATGCATCTTTAGAGGTGTCCTTCAAGACCGCTGTCGACGTCTTTTTAATGGCTTCAACGTCGGTATAACGTTGTCCTTTCACCGGCAAATGTAGTTTGGAGAATAGACAGAAATCACAGGGAGCCGAATCCGGTGAATATGGTGAATGGTTGATGGTTAA
Source organism: Dermolepida albohirtum (assembly GCA_031893035.1). Classification (NCBI taxonomy): domain Eukaryota; kingdom Metazoa; phylum Arthropoda; class Insecta; order Coleoptera; family Scarabaeidae; genus Dermolepida; species Dermolepida albohirtum. The sequence continues at coordinate 70,920 of JAVIWB010000351.1, forward strand.
AATGCCATTTGTAGTAAGAAAATCTGTGATAAGCGTTGAGCATGGGTCAGCTACCATTTTCACGATATTGAGGGCGCACACGACGAATACGCGCCAAAAGACGCTTCATAACATCAAGATAATATACAGCATTGACTGTTTGACTGGTTGGTACAAACTCTTTGTGCACTATGCCTTTCGAATCATTAAAACAAATCAATATTGTCTTCACTTTTGACTTCTCCAAACGACTTTTTTTCGGTCTTTCTTCGCTTGGATGCTTCTATTTAGAGCTTTGACGTTTGGTCTCTGGATTATATTGACAACACCATGTCTCATCGCCAGTTACAATAGAATACCTGAAGTTTTCGTCCTTTTTTGAGTCTCTAATCAAGTTTGTACGATGTTGAATTCAGTTAGCTTGTGTGGTACAAATCTTGCACATATCTTTCTCAGTCCCAAAAGCTGTGTCAGCTCACTCCACTCATACATACTCGTACGTGATAAACACGCATCACCATACACTATGAATGTACTCGTAGATGCAGATAGTTTTCATAACAGTATAAGTTTTGCACGAAGATTTTAAGTTTTATGAAACTTATCATATTTTACAGCAACTTCTGGCAATTCGATTCGAAATTCCGTCAAACATTATATAATGGAATAAGACCAAATTCCAACAATCTTGAAACCGATTCGAAAAAATAATTCATTCATCAATATTTTATGTTCTTAGAACACGAAACAATAATACTTTAGTGCATTTAGCTATTGGGAGTAGAAAGAATATTGTCTTATAATATTGGTTTTAACCAGTGATTTTGGCTTGTAGAGTTAATAATGAGTATATGGCATTTATTTTTAAATACAATCCATTCTTATTTTGTTTGAATAAATTGAAAATCCGAAAAGCCAAATTTGGTGAGCAAACTTTTTGCATGTAGTATAAATCCTGTTCTTCTCGGTTCACGAAATGGAACTGGGTCCTTGGCACTGATTTTTCTGCTGTCGTTTTGTCCTTTCTTACAAGGAATATCTTCAAAACTGTCATTGCACTTTACTTTGTTTCACTGAAACAGTTTCAGTTATGAAGATGCTTCCCATAATAAGAATTAATGAAACATTGGCAAAACAAGAAGTAGTGCTTAAGATATGGTTCCAGATTGGAAACTATGGACGATTGCGGAAATCTAAAAGCCATATTCAATCCAAATAATTTGAAGTGTTTACTAATAATATGGGAGACAACATTTTTAATGTTAATACCTGATTTATTATTATATAGAATAGAATCAATTGAAAAAATTTTTTGTTCTATTGAAGACTCCAGTATCTTGTATATAATGTTTTATACTGGCATTTTTAATCAAAGTATATATCTAAGAGTTATCTGGTTGCTCAATAAATTTGCTTATTGAGGAACCCGACACCAAGAAAGTCATGTAGACAATAATTTCAGAATTAATCAATGTTAGCGTGTTAATCCTTTTTTCTTATCCACATTAAGTGATTTCTAAACATATTTCTCGAATGTTTAATGACTGAAGCACTTCAGTGAAGTTCCTTAAGCTTTGAATTCTCTTTTTCCGTGCCGACTGTAACTTGATACATACCCTCATAGAATGTCGACAGACTTTCACTCGACGTTCACCATAAATTAACATATTCAGCATAGCTAAATCAAATATTTCTAAAGCGATTCTTTAAATGAAAACAAATAATATTCTTATTGACTAAATTGATTTATGTGCATAGTTTATATATTCATTTTTATTAAGAAAAAAATGATTGAAATTAATCTAACATGAGCACCGCCTTTGTTTGACCTACATTCGAGCAGCCCCTCGAGTTGCAGTAGCTTTTCCGATTTAGGCATTCATTCAGAGATCAGTTCAATGGGCGGAAATGTTTAAGTATTACATAGCTTGGAGTTGTTATGCTATATCAGTTTTGTTAATATTTAATATATAGTGGTGCTCATATTTATTAGGCATTATTGAATTTTAACGAAAACAAATGTGATATATATTAAAATTTGGGTATATTAATAAGATTTTCTTGCATTATAACACAGCAAGTAGTAAAGAGATAATTTGAGGATGTTGTGTACTAGTTTTGTTCCGACAGAATTGCAATGTGAATTTCGACAAGGAAATTTTAGATTTGGTAAGTGCATATCTATATAAAAACAGTTTCAATTCTTTTATCTAAGATATTATGCCCAAAACACGCGAATTAACGTAAGCTGAGCGTGGTTAAATTATATACGAAAAAAATATTAGACACCAAGAAAATCAAATGTTCGCGATATGCAGTCCACACAATAGTTATGTAAATACTATCAACAAATTGAATTATTTATTAATAAACAAAAAATAATAATTGACACGTTATACAATGCAAAGTGAAGATAGGCTTTTGCAAAGAATATGCCTACGTGGCAGGAGAAAAGTACCGAAAGAACTTTCTAGTGAGTTTTTAGAAAGACGTCGAATGCAAGGCCACTAAAGAGTGTTGGTTTGCACGAATATAAGTGAAAAATACTAAAGGAAGTGTCTTTTATGTGTTGAAAAATATCAAAATTATAAAAATTATTATTGGGCTAAAATTCTTTTGGTTAGACGAATGAAATATGCATACAAAATTGGTTATTCTTTTTATAGACACGTGCGATTCAATTTGACTATTGCGATGAAAACGAGAAACTCTTTTTGAAAAAAAAACTTTTCTGCGTTACAGCTTTTCGAGTAGACTAGCACGCACACTTGAAGGAGAATATAGTCCCAACTATATTATGCTAAGGTAATATAAGATTACATGAGAGAGCTGGTATGATTTATTGTGGGTTTTAATCTGGAGTCTTTTCGCTTCTTTGCATTGATCTGTTGAAGTTGGCCTTGATTATGAATTTCTCATCTTCCATGTAATCTTGGCGTTGTCCCACCAGCTTTTGCACTTTAGCCAAGAAAATTCAACATCATCTTGCTGATCCGGACATGAAAAACACTTCCTATACAGTTTTATGTACCTGTAGCTGATCCTGATCATCCTGACTTTCCTGGCTTGTTCTTCCGATAGAGGGTTTTTGTCTTGTAACTTTAGAACCTCTCACATGTTCTTTTCTACTTTTCTGTTATGTTTTTTCCATATTTTTCTCACGAGCGACAAGAGAAATAATAGTTTGCTCAACTAGAGCCCTGCTGGATTGAATAGGGCTAAAGACAAGGGGGCTACGCCTGAGGGAACGCTAATAGCTGCACTTTTACTTTACATCTTAGTTTGGATTAAGTTCGGATGCCTCCTGTACTCACACACTATCTGTGAGCCCATGAGGGAACTGTATTGTACTAACAATTAAACGTGGTACCAGCAACGTAATGATCTAAGATTGCGCGAATGTCTTAGGATTCAGAGAATTGTTCTTATTTGATGGTCGATATCTTAGACGAGATGTTAGAACCTATTTACATCTAGAAAGGATAATGAGTCGTGCTGTGAATTTCGTGCAGTATCGTGCTGAGTTAGAGACTTGATTTGTGGCCCATTGAAAATCAAAACGGTATGTCTTGATCTTATGACTATTATGTCACACACCCTGTTGTTAAAGGAGTAGAGATGTCACGAAATATTAATATTTTTTTGCTGCATTAGTAAATACAATTACTTTGTGTTGTTGTATAAAGCTTTTCATTTTATTTATTTTATCTGTTCTATTGTTATTAATTAAATTATTTCTAAATTTGACGTCAAATATTATTTAAGATATAAGATCAGAGGCAACGATGCATTTTATATGAAAGGAAAATATATTACCTACCACACAGTAACCTCTAAAATAGTGATAATATTTTATGTGCTTACATGTAATATAAATTGAGAATTTTCTGAAAAGAAAAAGTCAAAACTCATTTCAGTTTTTCGTCATTTGTATTATTTCGAATTCATTCTCGCCAAAAAAAGAAAGTAATAGTCAAAAAGCGCAGCCTTTCTTTTACGTTATTGTTTGTTTTATAAAAGATTGATTAGTTTGGCGTTGTGGTAACGGTGGCAGTTGTTTGGAGAGGGTAGTTAGATAAAAAAAATAGGAATCGGAAGAGATTAAAGTGAGAAACATAAATTAAAGAAAAAAAGGCAATGAAAAGATCGGACGATCCATTTACATTCATAGTAAGTTTCAATAGGGGTTGCACGCAATTACTACGGCTGATGCTGCGAGTCTTTTGGGGGGGTGCTAATTATATGCCAGAAGTCAGAAAAGCGCAACCACCGGATGTAAAATTTGTATCGTTTCGTCTCGTCTCTCTGTATCTCTTCCTCTTAAATGCACGGGAATTGGAACAATTTGACACACATTTATCGACGTTATAGATAAAGTATCTAATTATCTATGCAGACAGTTATTTAAAGTAGTGTTACGATAAGTGTACAGTGGAAAACGAAATAGCTTGAAATTAGAAAGAGAATTTGTGAGAGAAAAAAAATCTAAAAGGGTGTGATAGGATCTCATACTGAATACTTTCCAATCGAAACTCTCATTAGAGAAAGACGAAATTACAAATCACAAACGAAAATTGGTTTCTCCTTCAACCATTGAAGGATAATACAGAAGATAGCGCAAGCAAAAAAGTGATTTATTTAAATCAAAGCTCTAACAAAACACTAGAAATATATAGATGGCATTATAAGTACATTGGATTCATTCGGATTTTGCCAACTTATTCGGAAACTTCTCTCTTCATACATGTTTCCTTAGAAACGCCCAAAGGCAGGGTTCATAATTAAGCCCTGAAGGAACTAGCTTCTGTAATTGAGTAGCTCAATTCATACGACATTTATAGAGACTATTAACGATACTCTAAAGCGGTAAATACTTTTCTACTACGTTTAGTTTTATTTCATACTGAAAGCGCACATTTTTGCTTTTAATATTGGAAAAAAGAGTAAAGTTTGTTTTAGTTTTGTATACTTTTCCAGACATATTTTATATTTAGAATTTTGATTAGTTTATAAGCGAATATCTATTCAAGTACTATTTCAACCCTAACCCTAATAAATGCCATGATACTAACGACTAGGAAAAAAAAATCGATTTTTCGAACATTTCCTTTTGATATTATATTGGAACCATTTGTTCTTGTCAGTTTATATCATTCTAACATGGTTTTTGCTAGCATCTCTTAACTATTTGATTGACTGAAAAGTTCGTTCGGATCTTAAGGCAAAATTTTTTTAATTACTGGCTACTTCGATTAATGACCTCATTCCATCTTTTTAATAGCTTCATGCACTTCGCTTTTCCATAAAAAATTGATCTAAAAGGTTTTGAACAAGTCTCAAAGAGGTGAAATTTATACCATGACGGGAGTTCTGGAAATATCGAAATAACTGGTAATGTAGGGGAATAACGTGGATGAGGCGAAACATTATATTTATTTCTACAGTAACTTTTGGCGTCTTTGAAAAGAAACATGTGGTTTAGCATCGTCGTGTTGAAACGCCATTTCTTTCTGATTTGCTACACTGGTTGTGCATAGCTCATTGTATAAAATGCTTTGGATGAAGACTTTGTGATTTTACCAACCTTAATCCAGGATCGTTTTCGTTACACTTTCACATTATTATAAACTCGTCGCCTGTCATTAATCGCTTTAAGAATGGGTCGTTTCTGTAGCGTTTGTGTAGTAAGTAGCAAATAGAAATGCAGTCTATTCTCTATTTTCCATCAGCTCGTGCAGAACTTAAATATCGTGTTCCTTCACCATATCAAGCGATATAAATAAATTAACTATTTGGTTAAAATCTGCAGAAACTGGTCCATCAGTACGAAGAGTATCTTCGATATCTGTTTTTCCCAACCGAAATTTAGCAAACCACTTTTAACATGCACGCCCGCTTACGCCATCTTCTCCATCGCAGCAAATATTTTTCTTTTAGTCTTACTTACGTCCATTGCAGAAGTAAAATCACGTTTTAAAATATAATCACTTATTTTATCTAATTACTTTTGCCAAAATGTCCGTTGATATCTCACCCTCGAATACCTGAACAAGTTCAGTCAATGTACATAAATTGTATCTCGACAATTATACATAATCTTCATCAGCAGTTAAATCCACACGAACTTTCCGGTCAGCAGAAATACTATTCCATATGTGGTTCACAAAACAAGAGACCAATAAAGGGAACCAAGAAGTGTATAGAAAGAAAAGTTGAAAGAAGTAGTACAAATACAAATATCTTAATAAAGACCACAACGTGGAAAACGAAAAATTCAAACGATCTTCCACCTTATGATAAAGACTGGAACTGTAACGTGCTTATTAACTCTTGGATGTCGTAATGGTGATAGATCTTCGAAATAAAAGAAAACAAATTATTTGTAAAGAATGGAGTAAAACTAGTGATACCGTCCAGTGAATATACGAGTATGTAAGTATAAGAGTTCTTTATCGTACTTCATTAAAAATGAAACATTTTTTTAAATCCTTTATTCAGCAATCTTTCCAGAGGCAATAAACTATTTATTTTGACAGGACATGATATGCATGGGTTAGCTCCATCAAACTTCCCCATGAACCAGTTATAAACGTGTTGTTATTGTACTATAATTATTCTTACACTATACTGTCGCCTTAGATTGGTTTACTTCTCAGATCGTAAGGCTTTACTTTTTTCAACCAACGCAATGCACTGTTCACTTTAAATAACTGCTGGGCTAAGTTATTTGGGCGAATTGATATTCTTCTTCGATATATTTCTCTAAATTTGAATTGCTGGCTGTACCCTATAACTTGACACCATAAGTCTATATCGGCATGATAATGTTTTTGTATACGGGGAGCTTATTTTCTAAAGACGGTTGTGATTTCCGCCCTAGATTCTAATATAGTTCTTTTTGCGAATATGTGTTTTTGCCATGTAAACCTTCTATCCAAGTGAATTCCCAGATATTTAATCGAGACTAACCGAAGCACCTGCGTGTTATTAAGTGTGACGCGAGGACATGTTCCTTTTCTCAGTGCGAATGTGATATGTACTGATTTGGTTTCGTTGACTCGAATGCGCCACTTTTTGAGCCAGGTTTTGATATTTGTCAAGTTTGATTGTAGAATTCTTGATGCTATTCCCGAGTAGGTGTCGGATACCATCACTGTGGTGTCATCGACGAATATTGCTGTAGTCGCGGTGAGTCAGTCATGTAAATCAGGTATAGAATAGGTCCTAGGACGCTTCTTTGTGGAACTATTGAGTAGATGGCCTGTAGATCTTTATAAACATTAGCAATTTTAATTTAGAAATGTCTGTGGGCAAGATGGGATTTTTAGCAGTTCATAGTCAGGATATAGTAGGAGTTTTTTTTGTGAAGTAGCCCTTCGTGCCACAGTTTGTCAAGGGCCTGTGACACATCCAAAAGTGTAGCTGAATAGAACCTTTTTTTCTCCGAAGTCGCTATTTATTTTGTTTACTAGTCTATGGATTTATGGATAATGCCATTTAGTGTAAAATTTGCTAAAGTTTGGTTCAGTTCTTGCAAACCTAGAGGAATTGTAATATTACAATTTTAACAATAATAGTGAACATTTGAACTTCTTCTGCTGTATATTTTGTATATTTTCATTTATTTGATGTTTTGCAATACGAGTATATAGTTGTCTAATTTAGAATTTATATTTTAGCGTGCTACCAAATTTATGTAGTAATAATGTAGATATTAATGGTCTTTAACTACAAACCCTTCTTGTTTAGGAGCTAAAACAAAATCTTTTGTTCGTTCTCAATTACACACATGGTATACCTTCAAGATAATGTCAACGCCAGGAAATGTACTGGAGAAGGTCTATGTACGAAATAGTTAATTACTTTGCTTTAATTTCAATCGTTCGGATATTTGTTACTTGAATAGAAAGTAAATTGTTTTTAGCTAGTTTTGAAACATGGAAAAGTATCGATCAATGATTACGTTCTTATTTTTAAAAAAGAAAACAAACGATGAAATTAATGTTGAGTTGAAGTCTGTTCATGGGGACCAATACCAATCCATTGTTACCATAAAAGCATAGACATTGAGGTGAAACGTGGGCAGACCAGTATATTTGACGAACAACCCAGTGGACATCCGAAACATATGCGTACTCCCGAATTTATTTAAAAAAATTGGTGCTATGATAATGTATTACCGTCGAATAATTACACGAAGTAGCAGAGGCTGTAAGCATTTCACACGGACCAGTTGGCTTCAATTTTGCATAGTGAAATAAGTATGAAATAATGGTGTGCAAGATTGGTGCTGTATTTGTTGAATGTGAGTCACAAATGCGGACGCAAACGATAATATATTTCAGCCCATAATTTAACGATGTTTTTTGAAAGGTTATGGAATGATTGGAAAATATTATGTATCCTTTTCCAATAAACTATTCGACGAAATATGAGTGCTTTTTCTGCAAAATATTGCACGCATTCACACTTCGTGTTACAATGGTAAAAATTCATAAATTACATTTTGAACTACTTCTACATCCAGTTTATTCATCAGAATTGGCCCGCTCAGACTTTTTCGTTTTTCCAAACCTAAAAACTTTCGGTGGCAAGAGATTTTGGCTGAATGAGAGGGTAATCACTGAAATCAGTGCTTGATAAAGCTTACTTTCCTAAAGGAATGAAAAGACAAGGAAGTGAAAACGGTTGGTTCAAGACTTGAATCCGAAAACAGTTTTTCTCAAACTAGTTTAAGTTTTTTCTTCAGTGATTGAACTAATATAGTGATGATTTCGACTTTAAGAAGAATTTTTGGAGACGTTAATATGGGAATGCGCTCTATGTGATTTTGGTATATTTTTGGAGTATTTTGTAAGAGCTATTTACATATTACAATACAAATTTTTTAATTAATTTTAAAAACTAAGTTCGAATTTCTAAAATAAATATATGTAGTTCTATTCACTTTTGTGTATAAGAACAAACTCATTTCTATTCCAGATGTGACCGAAGAAAAATAATGAATATTGATTTTCGTCTCAGACGCACACCGACAAAATCCACAAAATAAAATTACAACAATCGTCGTCTGGTTTTGAGGAAAAAAAGGACAAGACAATTGATATTGGAGGGAGCGTGGGGTGTCCCGGCGAATAGTGTGAGGGGACTCGCGGGGGTGTGAGTTTTGTCTTTCCGTTCAGATTAGGTAACGGCATAAACAGGTGAAGGTAAGTGTAGTTTAGGAAATTTCACATATGGAGTGGAAGTTACGATGCAAGTTTGATTGTTTCGGCATTCTACGTTCCCAAAGCCGGGGAAGTAAAGACATATGGGTAAGGAAAAGTCAGCATAAATCAAAGCAAGACATAGCATGGCGAGTAAGTGGATATTTTATTTGTTTTATTGTGTGTGCTCTCTCTGGAAAGCGTTACCCAGACTGCATTGCATTGGGGGGCTAACCGGTTAGCCTACCTAGTTGGGACGTCCTTGTTTAAAACGCGCGCAGACTTGTACGTCAAGATGCAGGCAGCATCATAGTTTCTCAGACTTTTGTTTTGTTATTTTGTAGACAAGAAATAGAATAAAATGTGTAGTGTGGCTGTGGGCCGGACGAGTTTGGCTCGGATTCGTGATTGGGCGGTACGTTGGACTCCTCGTGCCAACCAGGTTACGACTGCGCGATCTTGTACCACGCCCACGGTTCACCGGTAGCGGTCAACTATGTTAAAGTCCGTCGCGGACCGATTTCTGCGATACACCAAGCACCTACAACTTAGATATATACCTGCCTCCGCCATGTATATCTTCTTTTCTCCCGACCTACAATGCACCCCACTCTGACAATCGAACGGACTACTCCCAACATCCAGGCATTGGAGCTACCCGGAATCCGGTGGACTCCGGGCAACTGACAACTATACCTCGTACATTTACGATATCTTGTACTCCACACTTTGAAATTACCCCACATATATCACACTAATAAATAACTACACAAGAATATTATACAGATAGCAAAATTAGAGATATACATAGCACATAATACTATTTTTCTGCGCTAAAATACTCATTTTATCTTACGGCTTATATACGTGTGTGACACATAAAAATGCAAGGGAATCGCGTATTAAGCTGTTTGATATATGTTTAAATAATACAAGCAAAGTGATTGTTTAATGCATATTTTTTATTTATAATATTTAATAGAATTTGATGAAAATGAAAATACTAATGATTTTCCATTACACTAGTGTTAACACGATAAAATTTAGGCGCTTTTCCTTACGAAAATCTATGAAATAAGTTTGTAATAAAATACTACACAGTAAGGAAAAGCATGTAAATGTTTATTTACTAAAACTCGTAACTATATTCTGCATCAAAGTCTAGATAGATGTAATCTTCTAAAATAATGCAATATTTCCAATATGAGAAATTCGTAACATTTTTTTATGTTTGCTTTACATAAAGAGATGTTCTAGTCAACATAGAATATGCAGAAAGTGTCCTATTAGAAATAGTAATTAGATAAATACTAATAAATGAACGAGCGTTAAGCAAAGTCCAATCTGTAGTATAATTGCTCTGAAAATTAAATGATATGTAATACAATGAAAAATTATCTAATGTGAGATATCAAAGAACTGGTAGATTCTAAAAAGCATTAGTAATGTTTTTACAGTTAGCCACAACAGTTTTCGTATGATAACATTGGGCAAACATTGCAATATTCAATGTTACGAATATTCACCAAATTTGGTGAGTATTCTAACATTGAATATTGCAACATTTTTTGTAGATATAAAAATAGTTCCTAAAATTAAATAAAAAATGCTCAATATTTTCTTGGGATTAGTTTCTCTTACAGCTGATATTCTTTTGGGAACGGATGTAACCAAATTTTCTGTCAAATTCGCAGAGGTTATTTGCTATTCGCCCAGTAATATTTTCTTCAATGATTCCTTATGGTTTTGTTGGGGTTTCTGAATTTTTGTTTCTAGATATTCTCTCGCCTGTTTCAATAGGATTTAGATCCGGTGGTAAGGGTAGATTATAAAGTATAAAGCTGCTTCCTCCCTCTTACTAACAGAGTAAGGGAAATTTAGCTAATAGCAGCCCTAAGGAAATGGGTGGAAAAATGCAGTACAATGAGAATATGGATGGAAGACAGTCCCAGATATACTATTCTTAATATTCTTATCTATTATATTCTTAATATAATGATGGATGGTGAATAATGAGGTGAACACGGATAAGATGCAATATATATGGAAAAATAAAATATGTCAATCAACATGAACATTTAGGTGTCACAATTAACGAACGGAGTTGGAAAATACATCAAGGACATAACAAAAAGTGAGAAGAAGGAAAAATATGATTAAAGCATTTTGTTAAACCCCGTGGAGCAAAAGTTTAATGAATAAAACAAAAAGAAATATTTTAAAAAATTATGATAGAACCAGTTTGTAATTATTAAAAACATATCTTCGAAGCTGCTGTAAACAGAAACGATGTACTGGAGAAGATGTGGGTTAGCTTTACTGGATCATGCTAGAAATGAGGATATCAGAGTGAAAATGAAAGCGGAAAATATCATGGAAAATACAATAAATGGAAACCAATTAAAATTGTATGAAGATCTATGCCGCATAGAAGAAGTGAGAATACAACAGAAAGTTTGGAAATGGATTCCAGATCAAAGAAATAAAAAAGGAAGCAAAAGAAATGTATAAAAAATAGGAAGATTGCAACGTGGCGACGGATACGATCGGAATAAATGGCATTTGGGATGTGAGAAATGACGATAAGCTGCAAACACTCGTCGTATATATATATATATACACTACCGTCCATAAATTTAATCGCACAACAGATAATTTTAATTGCGCAATGATATTAAAGAGACTGTTTATTTTCATGGCAAATTTATTTATAACATACAATTCAAGCAATTGATATTATTAATCTAAGTAATATTATAATAAATTAGCTTAAATTAGCGAGTCGGTCGAGATATTCCTCATCGATTGAGTTCCATGCATTCCACAACTTACTTCAATGATCTAACTTGCTAGTAGGAGGTATTTTACGCACTTCACGATCCAAACAGTCCCATAACAGCTCTATCGGATTGCAGTTCGGAATTTGGGGTGGCCACGTCATTAATGTAAGGATTCCTCTTTCAGTTTGGTCGGCGAAAAACCTTTTTACAATCTTTGCTATGTGTTTGGGGTCGTTATCTTGCTGACAAACAAACTCCGGACCCATTAGCTCCACCGCTGACGGAAGAGCATGATCTTGCAATATACCCAAATAGACTTCTTTTGTCATTCTTTCTGTGGATTGCACCAATTTTCCGATGTGCCCACCTCCAAAGCAACCCCAAACCATCACATTTCCACCACCATGTTTCACTGTCTTAACCACACATTCATCTAACATTCTCTCCCCGACACGACGACGTACAAAAGTACGACATTTATTTCCAAAAATTTCAAATTTGGATCTACCTGTCCATAAGACTTATTTCCATTTTTCAACAGTCCAGTACCTGTGTGTTCTCGCCCAGGTCAATCTTTTTGGTTTATGTTATGCAGACAGACGTGTTTTTCTTCTGCTACTCGATCACAAAGTCCACCTTCGGCTAAACGGCGTTTGGTTGTTGTTACGCGAACGGTGGCTTCGTGTTGTACGTAATATTGTGCTGCTATTTCTGGGGCTGTAAAGCGACGATTGCACAATGACATTAATTTCAGATATTCATCTTCTCCTTGAGTAGTTACCCTCGGCCGTTCACTGCGTTTTCGGTCCCCGAGTTGATCAGTTTCTGCCATTACCTCTATAGTTTGACGAACACAATTCTCGGAAACTTTTAGTTTTCGGGCGATTGCTCTATTAGAAAGCAATAATTCTTGCCCTTTGTTCAAGAGCTGCTTTTTTCTTGCTATGTTTTAAACACAAATAAAAAAATACGCTCACTCGATAGCACTTGCTGACACTTCATTAACAACGTTAATACTGAGTATTCACAATGTAATAGACATAAAATATACCCCTACAAGCGCACGAATATTAGGTAAAGACTGGCTATTATGTCCACGTAATAAACCATACAATAAACAATTCCGAGTAAGGGATAATCTCCATCATTATATTTCTTCCCTGAATATTATTTCTTGCAATAGAAAATAAGGCATTCATTCGTTTATACAAAACACTTCGGTTAAATAACGTGCAAATATGTAAAATAATTTTAGTTTGGGTAAAATTTCAATATATTAACTTGAATATTTTATTTCCTTCTGCAATTAAAATTATCTGTAGTGCGATTAAACTTATGGAAGGTAGTGTACATATATATTTGTTTGTATATCTACTCATCTCCTACCAATAATTTCTTCACGTCTCTATGCAAACATTGTTTAAGGATATTTATCGATCCCACCTCAGTCGCTGCCATCATTGATCCGCCGCTATGCTTTACATAGGTAACTATTAAAACGCTAATATGCACCACGTAAAAGTCTTTTACGTGGTGCCCCCTTCCGTTATATTCGGATTTTCTTAAAGTTCTCTTTAAGTTTTCTGAGTGCACATGTTTTCCAATGTCCAATTCTAACAATATGGCTATCTTCGGTGCATTAATCCATGAACTTGTAACAGTTCTTTCATCGCGCTCATTTAGAACCTTTCTCCAACAGTTCAGGATGTTTTTAATTTTTCTATTACACTATGCACATTAAAATTTGATAATTGTCAATGTCCATGAGGTGTACAAAAACTGTCGTTACCGACTGTATGTACATATAGTTTTAATTTGCAATATAAGGATATTGATATGCAAAATGTGTAATAAATGTTTTGATACGTATATTTTTAAAAATTTTTCAGTGGGAAAGAGTTATGTCATCCAAAGAGGCGCGAAAAAGACACAATTTGTGTCTACATTGCGTTTTTTAACATGTTTTGCATATCTGTATTAGAAAGCACACAATCCATAAAGCATATGCTTCATGTTTGAAGACGCCACGTTGTTCAGCATTTGTTTGGCAGCCATCAATAGTGAACGTTTTCAGTGAATTTGTAAAAATGGAGAAAATTGGTCATCGTTACGTGATACAATACTTTTATTTGTAAGGCCTCAGCCCAACCGATATAAAAGCTGAACTAGATTCTACTTTGGGCAAGTCTCGTCCTTCGTTTACAACAGTGAAATATTGGGTAGCAGAGTTTAAACGAGGCCATATGAGCTGCCAAGACGAGCATCGCAGTGCAGTGGTCGATCAAATGAGGTGACGACTCCAGAAATGGTGGAGAAAATCCACAAAGCGATACTGGATGATCGTCGACTGAAAGTGCGCGAACTAGCAGACATAGTAGGCATTTAAAAAGTGCATTACGTCGCATATTATCTGAAAATTTGAACATGAGAAAGCTGTGTGCAGGAATGGTGACGCGTTTGCTTACACTCGAGCAAAAACAGTGTCGTGAAGATGTTTCAAGTGAGTGTTTAGCGAAGTTTCACAGCAACAAAGCAGAATTTTTGCGTCGTTCCATAACCATGGATAAAACATGGGTCCATTACCTCACACCCGAGACAAAAGAACAATCAAAACAATGGACTCAAAAGGGAGAACCGGCTCCAAAGAAAGCGAAGACCGTTTCATCTGTAGGCAAGGTCATGGCATCGGTTTTTTGGGATGCGTGTGGAATAATTTTCATTGACTATTTTGAAAAAGGAAGAACTATCAACGGCGAGTATTATGTGAACTAATTGCAACGTTTGAGAGAAGAAATCAAGCAAAAACGGTCGCCTTTGGCTAAGAACAAAGTGTTGTTTCATCAAGACAATGCACCAGCTCACTAATCCGTTATTGCAATGGCCAAAATTAAGGAATTAAAGTTTAAATTGCTACTTTATGCACCCTATTCGCCAGATTTAGCCCCCTCGGATTATTTTCTGTTCCCAAACTTGAAAAAATAGCTGAGTGGTCAAAGATTTTCTAACGATGAAGTGGTGTCGGCAATTAATGGCTATTTTGAGGAGCGAGGAGACCGTTCTTATTATAAAAAGGGTAGAGCTGAAAGAAGATTATGTTAAAAAATAAATATATTTCTTTCCAAAATTTTTGTGTTTTCTTTGTTGGGTCGGGTATTTCTGGGCCCACCCTCTTATACTGGGAAATTTGTATAAAACGTGTATAAAAAAGTACCTCTCTACAGTACAATTTATTAGACTGGCACTGAAGTCCGGGTTAGTTGTATTCGCGCACGATTGTTGGGTACTGCAAACATAAATAGCTCTCCGATCGTTTTTCTTTTTATGAAAGAACTTTTAATGGTTACTAAGCATAAAAATAAGTAAACAGAAAGTGAAATGTGGCTCTAAGTATAAAATTTTGTAAAATTGCAGACATTAAAACCGATATTAGGAACTATTAGTTTAAAGTTCTGAGCGCTTTCGAAGAGAAAGCACTCATTTCTTGTGCCGCGGTTCTGCCTACAGCACGATACTATTGGGAGAAGTGAACGAAATTTATAAATTGAAATCGTATAGGTAATACGAACAAACATTGTATGTACATGTTTAATAATGTAATTCTGTTTTGCGTATCTATAAGGTGTAGCATATTATTGATAAAATATTTTTTTAAAAGTTAATGCATTTTCAAGATGTATAGGCTCCTTATTTGAGTGAGATCATGCTAATTTTTGGAAAGAAATTTAAAATAATCTGAAATTTATATTACAACAAATAAAGTATAGATTTTTTTGCAATAAATATAGTGGTTTTATGAAAATTACATTAAATATTTGTGCTCTTTGTACTTTTGGGATAGCCAGGATAAAGAAAACTATTATATGAAATGGAAATTACAACACAAAAGAGCGTTTCTATTTGTCAAAATTTTCTTCAAAAATCTTGAAGGCAATGTGTGAAAGTATTAAATATATTGTAATAAAGGGTTTATGTGTGTATTTGGTCATCGTATAAAGTAGTTCATGGACTTTTCCGTGCGAACCCAGGTGCAACACTGTGATTAGTTTCTGTTGATGTTGACAACTTAGTTGTTGAAACACGTATACAATATACGGACATTGATGTGGTAAGGATTTTTTAAAACTTTTTTTGATTAATTCAATTAGCCACAGTCAGAAAAATTAAACGAAGTAATTCTTATGAGACTCTAAATATGAGAATTAGAAAAAAAAACTTTTCAATGAATTGAATATACGGTCGAAATTAATTTCTGTTTTAATTTAATCTTTTTAAAGAGTCTAAATTGGTTTTCTTATCATAAATATATTATTGAAGTAAGTAAGTAAGTATTATAGTAGGAAGTAATATATTATAGAAGAAGGAGTTTACATTTTGGTTCTCAGCGGTACGAATCGCGTACGGAGTTTGTCTCCGTACGGGTATTATTCGCCGTAGTTTTCCAGGTGCGACACTGTTTAATTATCTACTGATGATGACAACTTAGTTGCCGAAATACGTATACAGAATACGAAAATTAATGTGGCAACGAGTTATATATTAACCTTCAGTGATCATAGAAGTAACTACTTTTTATTAACTGGCAACAATTATTAAAACAAGATTTATAATTTCTTTAAAAACTAAAAGTTGTCTTTGGCTTATTATCAACTTTTAGTATTCATAAAGAAATGGCTGACTAACGTAAAAGTTAAAAATTTGATGGAAATAATTGTGAATGATGCAAACGTAAATTGCTAACCACGAATTTCAGAACATTTTAATTCGATTAAAGTAAAAAATTTCAAAATCTTTTTTACTTTTTAATTTAAGACCAAAGGAAAGTGTAAGAGTATACATAAAACACTCTAGTGCTATACATATCACTTATGAATAAAAATATGCGTTTCTGATAGCATTTATATAAAGGATGTTTAAAATTTCCTGTTTTTTTTTAAAGAATAAATAAAACACATAATTTGCATTCACTTTCAAAAACTTTTTATTGGTAATTGAAGTATCAGTTATGACATTTATATGCGAAAAATAACATCTGCCAAATGGCCTCCTCTTGCAGCTTAACAGACGTCCACTCTTTTGTTAAAATTTTCAATGACATTTTACCATTTGAGACTCTATCTCACCAATGGCACGAATAATTTCAGTTTTCAAAGCAGGAATTGATTGGGACTGTTTTTATAAACATGGCTTTTCACATAACCCTAAAGAAAATAATCTAATGTGTCAAATCACATGATCTTGGTGGCCAATTAACATCACCGTTTCTTGAGATTACACGTCCAGGGAATTTTTCTCTCAATAAATCGATTGATTCGTATGCAAAGTGAGGTGTGGCGCCATCCTGTTGAAACCACATATTCTCTGGATCCATATTCACTAATTCAAAAAAATTCGGTTATCATCGGACAATATCGATCACCATTGACAGTTACAGATTTACCAGTAGCATTTTCAAAGAAGTAAGGTCCAATTACACCACCTGACCATAACGCACACCAAACAGTAACTCGTTTAGGATACATAGGTTTCTCATGAATAATTCGTGGATTTTCCTCACCCCAGATACGGCAATTTTGTTTATTAACATAGGCACCAAATTCAAAATGTGCCTCATCGGAAAACATTATTTATTGAGAAAAATCAGCTGGTTGTTCATTGTTGAAATTGACAAATGACGACGTTTTAAATGATATAATGGCTTCAGTTCCTGTGTTATTTGAACCTTATATGCCTTCAGAGCTAAATTTTTGTGGAAAATACGCCATGTTGTTGATCCACTAAGTCCAAGTTGTTGTGAACGTCGTCTAATGGATATTTCAGGATCTTCAGCAACACTTTCATGAACCAAACCAATATTTTCTTACGAACGACCACTACGACTGTATTTTGCACTTTTTTGATCTTCCACGGAACCGGTCTCTTGAAATTTTTTAATAATTCGACCAATAGTGCTTTCAGATGGACGATTGTGTAAACTATAAAATTCGCGTAATTTTCTAAAAACTCTTTTCACAGAACGCTGATTTTCATAAAATAATTCAACAATTTGAAAGCGTTGTTGTACCGTGTACGAAGCCATTTTTATAAATGTTATACATCACACTTTTTAAATGCCCACATACCCAGACAAATTCAGTGCGCCAGCTATATTTTATTCATTCTTAAAAAAACCGCGCAATTTGAAACACGCTTTACTTTTGATAGATTGGGTTGGCAACTAAGTACTTTCGGTTTTTACTGATAGAGAGCGTTGCTTTATTTTTTGTATAACGTATGTTAGTGCTGTACTTTACCGTTTGTCGCGTGATACTAGTCACATTGACGTAACTTCAGAAGCAAGTAGTGCATGATTTTTATTAAAGCTATTAGTTGTGGGTTAATTTTAAATGGAGTGCAGAAACGAACATTTTTGACATATTTTACTATTTTATTTCCGTAAAGGAAAGAAAGCTGCTGCGGCTCACAAAAAGATATGTGAAGTTTATGGTGCCAATTGCTTAACAGAGCGCAGGTGTCAGAATTGGTATAAAAAATTCCGTTCTGGATATTTTTCCCTCAAAGATGAGCAACGTTCTGGTCGGCCTACTGAAGTTGATGATGACTAAATCAAAGTCATAATTGAAGAGGATCGTCATATAACTGTTCGAGAGGTTGCGGAGAGGCTACATGTATCGCACACAACAATTGAAAAACATTTAAAATGTCTTGGGCTAGTTAAGAAGCTTGATATTTGGGTACGTCACGAATTGAAAGAAATTCATTTAACACAAAGAATCAACTTTTGCGATATGCACCTTAGGCGAAATGAAACCGACCCTTTCTTAAAAAGAATCATCACTGGTGATGAAAAATGGGTCCTGTACAGTAACATAGTTCGAAAACGATCATGGAGTAAACACGATAAACCAGCTCAAACCATATCTAAAGCTGAATTGCATCCAAAAAAGATCATGCTGTCAGTTTGGTCGGATTACAAAGGTGTTGTGTTTTTTGAGCTGCTTCCAAGGAACCAAACGATCAATTCTGATGTTTACTGTCAACAATTAATAAAACTGGATGAAGCAATCAAAGAAAAACTACCAGAATTGTCAAATCGGAAAGGTGTAGTTTTCCACCAAGATAATGCAAGGCCTCACACATCTTTGGCAACTCGTGGGAAACTATTGGAGCTTGGCTAGGAAGTGATGCCACATCCCCCATACAGCCCTGATCTAGTACCATCTGATTACCATTTATTTCGAAGTTTGCAGAATTCTTTGAATGGTAAAACTTTCACAAATGACGATGACCTTCACTCGCACCTGGTTCAGTTTTTTGCTGATAAGGACCAGAAATTTTATGAGCGCGGAATCATGCAGCTGAAAGAAAGATGGCAAAAGGTCACTGAGCAAAATGGAAAATATATAATTGATTAAAAACTATTCTTTGTTTAAAAAAAAGTGTTTTATTTTATACTACAAAATCGAAAGTACTTAGTTGCCAACCCAATATATTAATTATCTATATAAATAATATATTATATATGGTACGTAGACTTCCGCGGTCGTGGTCCATGCTATCTGCTTCTGGGTTTCCGGGCTGGAACCGCGTCACTAGTATATCTGTCGACGTTTCAGTGCAGTAGTTCAGCCCTGAAGATGTCCCATACAAATGGGTACGAAACGTCGGCAGATATACTAGTGGCGCGGTTCCAGCCCGTAAACCCAGAAGCAGATAATATATTATATAATTTAATTCTATCCAAAATTATTAATCATATTTGTATATTTTATATATTACGCATAAATAAGCATTAAAATAATATAATATTAAATTAAATTATTTTATCCATTAAGCAAATTCTTTTATTCAAAATTGTCCATCAGAATAAATCGAACGGTTTTTCTAGAACGAACCAGAAGATGGCGCTACGCGCGTGTGCTTATCACCTATATTAAAAACGCTATTGTTCGTACAACTGCTATCGAACAGATTGTGTACAAATATACGCAGTTACTATCGATCCAAGTAAACAATCGGAGCATTTTCCATCATAAATAGATACGAGCTCCTTGCAGTGATAAAACATACCTATGTATTTGAATGGCTTAAATGTTAAACAAATAAAAACGGAGTAGACGAAGTTGGCTGAGAGTCTTCACCTTCATCAGAGATGATGCACCATGTTCTGGGAAACTAAAAATAGCTATCGATGAAAAAACAAGTGAGAAAGTCTTATGAAAGCGTAATGAATGATCGTCGAGGAGGAAGAGAACATTAAAGATCATACATTTGGACATTTGGTCATGGGAAAGCTTAGCGTGTGGGAATAATCATTTTGCAAAACTACCTACACATGTTCAAAAGTAACAAAAACATGAATACATTACTACATTCCAGAGGTCAAAGAGGACTGACAAAATGTGGTGAACTACCCTCAAAGAAGGTGAAGATGATTTCATCTGCTAGAAAAGTGATTAACACCTTTCGAAATTTTCCAAGAATAATTTATATTGGTTACTTGTAACATAAAGCAAAGTTTAAAGGCCTCGTTTGATAAAGAAAAAAGTCTTGTTCTATCCAGGTAATGCCCTCTCCAAGGAATCTGCAATTACGGCGACGAAACTGCATGAATTACGATTCCATTTAAATGAACATATCCTTGACTCTGTCAGATTCCAATCCTGAAGAAATGGCTGGCTGAAAAGAAATTCTCATCGAATATTGAAATCGTCGAAGTTTTAAATAGATATTCGAAGGTTTGAATAATTGAATAATTTTTTTGAAGGGTTGAAAGATCTTGAAAAGCGTTAGATTAAATATGCATAACTGAGATGAGACTATGTAAGAAAAGTACGGTTTTCTCTTTTCTGTCTCGTTTTAAAGATTTTCTGATACATCCTCGTAAATATAATAAAACTGTATCAAATTTACAATTTTCTATTGGACGACTGAATAACAAAATGGAAGAGATTTAATTCAATATAAGACATTTTAAATATACCGCATAGATTCTACGTACCTAATTTACCGTTTACTTGCAGTCATTTAAAAACGCATCGAACAAAAAATATATAATATATAAAAATATAATATTTCATTTGTTTCCACTTCGGCTAAACTTATACATACCAAATCTTCCAAAATTAACATTATAAGAAACTTTCCAGTAAAAACAAAACTATTCTAAAGCTTAAGTACAGCTAATTTCTTGCCCCGCTTTATATTTGTAGTCGTACTGTATCTATTATTTTTCCATTAGCGATATTTAGTTTCAAAATTACGTTCTGTGCAGCATTATTTTTTTTTGGTACTTTACTATGTCTTTAATAGCAGTTTTTTTTGTTTCTAAGAGTAAAGAACTGAAATTATATCTACAAAAGATGTACATACATAAATAATATTTATGTGAAATTCTAAACTCACATAAAACCGTCTAAATATTGAACATATTTTCTACGATAGATCTTTTATTTACAATATCTATAACTTATACTAATGATTTTCAACCTCAGAGGGGCGCGTCCTCCTACGATTGAGAGAATGTTTTGATTCTCAGCTTTAACTCCTCTTAAAGCGCGTCATAGATTGAAAATCACTGACCTATACAACTCCTTACCGTATATTATTATAACATTTTACAACTCGTTGATTTTGAATTTACTTTCTTTCAGTTTTTCAATGAAATTTCTTGTACTTTACCGCAAAGGCTTAAGTGCAAGAATGGAGAATAGCATATGTTCATGTTATTCATATGAACCTCATTTTTGGGATTTCACAATATTTTACTTTTATTGTCAGTTTTCTCTTTTTATTTATTGAAGGCACTGAAGGTACATCACCATAAATATTTAAAAACAATTCTATTAGGTACGTGGTTAGAGAAATTTCAATATATTTAGCATCCTTGATAAATTAATACAAATTGTCGGCCTATTTTCTTTGTGAAATTTGACAAAGGTATTTAAGACTTGTTTAAAAAAAGCTAGTAAGCAATCATCTAAGCTGTGGCTGGCGTAGACATTCAAGTGTACTTGTAATACTATGTTGGTTTTTATGAGTTGATGTTTAACACATGGATCAATAAGTCCCGAGACTAACCCATAGATGGCGCTCGTAGTAAACCAATAACCACGTCTTTCTAGAGTACTAACCTTTGCTTGAAACGTGTCAAAATTTTAAGTCGATCGGACCAGAAACAGTTGAATTATCGAGGTTGGAGTAAAGTCGTTTTGTAGTTTGTTTAAACAATGGAAAAAACCGAGTTTCGTGTTCTGATAAAACATTGTTTTTTAATGGGTAAAAACACCACGCAAGCAAAACAATGGATTGAAAAATGTTACCCGGACTCTTGTCCATCAAAAGCAACGATTTGTCGGTGGTTTGCCGAGTTTAAACGTGGTCGTACCGACACAAATGACGCGGAACGCTCGAGTAGACCTGTGGAAGCCGTTACACCGGAAAATGTGAGTGAAGTGACAAAAATTATAATGAAAGATCGTAAAGTGAAGCTCCGTGAGATTGCTGAGATGACACAGATATCATATGGAAGTGTATTTACTATCCTTCATGAAAAATTGAGCATGAAAAAGGTTTTTTCCAAGTGGGTGCCGCGATTGCTTTCGATGGAACAAAAACAGCAACGAGTCGATGATTCAGAAAGCTGTTTATCGCTATTTACTCGCAACAAAAAAGATTTCTTGCGTCGTTACGTGACCATGGACGAAACATGGATACATCACTACACTCCAGAGTCGAAGCGGCAGTCATCTGAGTGGCGCACAGCTGGCGAAAGCCGTCCGAAACGTCCGAAAACGCAGCAGTCAGCTGGCAAAGTCCTGGCGTCAGTTTTTTGGGATACACATGGCGTGATTTTCATTGACTACCTCGAAAAAGGTAAATCGATCAACAGTGATTATTATATTGACTTACTGGTGCGTTTGAAGGAGGAAATCGCAAAAAAACGACCGCACATGCAGAGAAAAAAAATCCTTTTTCACCAAGACAATGCACCCTGCCACAAGTCGATGAAAACAATGGCAAAATTGAACGAATTGGGTTTTGATCTGCTTCCCCACCCCCCCATATTCGCCAAATTTAGCCCCCAGTAACTACTGGCTCTTTGCTGATCTTAAAAAAATGCTCCAGGGAAAAAGATTTGGCTCAAATGAGGAGGTCATCGCTGAAACTGAAGCTTATTTTGAAGCGAAAGATAAATTTTTTTATAAACATGGTATTGAAAAATTGGAAAAGCGTTGGAACCATTGTATCACCCTAAAAGGTGATTATGTTGATGAATAAAAAAAAATTTTGCAAAAAAAATGTTGTTTTCATTGTTAGTCTCGTCACTTATTGATCCATGTGTTAAGTGCAGTTTTCTGGTGTATAATTTTGCTACAATATTGTGTCTCTGTGTGTGTTGTTCCTCCAAGCAAGCGGTTCACATTCTCCTGTTTTTGAATGTTTCTTTAAATTTATAACATTATCTGTAATTGTCATTTGGAAAAAGATTCTTTAATTTTACATTTTCTGTAGTTCCAATTTTTGACCAATTTTCAGCTAATGGTATGAAAATTTTATCTACTTTTATGTCGCGCATGACATTGTAATGATTCCCGTGTAATGTTTTTATGGACCATTCCTCTTTCTAATGTTGTGTGGTTATCATTTGAATGTTTTCTTCTACGTTTTCTTGTTTTAAATTTAATAGTGTATATTTGTTCTCTGTTAATGCAAATGCTTCGTGTATGGATGTGATTTTGTTTTGAAAGTATTTTCTTAGATTCAGTATTTATATGCTGTGTTCTGTTTGTATGTCTAATTCTTTCTTTTCTGGCTGCAGTAATTCGTTCTACAAAGGAATTTGTTTAATTTTAATTTATTATTATTATTATTGTTATTATTTGGCGTAAATTTCTTGTACTTCCTCAACTTAACGCCGGAAAGCTTTTTATTACATATATCTATGAGTTTGTTATTATTATTATTATTCCTATATTTATATTATGATATTTTGTATGTACAAATATTAATTTTATTTCCTTTGATTGTATTTGCATAAATAAACACAAGAAATAATTTTTCAATTTCGTTTTCGTCCTTTTTTTATGTTATAAACCCTTTATGAACCGCCGCGATTTTAAATATCTTGTATCTCTCTTTTATTGTAGTAAAAACGGGAATGTATCCTATTTTTAACAAATCTGCGTCAATTTAACACGATTTAAAGTATAAAATACCAAAAGATTTTATGCATTTTTTACGTCATTTTAAAATACAGTGTTATGAAAACTTAGTACATCTTTTCAAAATTTCTATCTGACCATCCACCATGCATAAATCGTTTAACTACATCATTTCTACGTTGAGATAACAAGGGTGAAAAGTTTTGAGCAAGTTTGCGCGTCCCTTTCTAATCTGTCCAGATATACAATCAGGTAAATGTACATATAAATTTGCGATTAAAATGCAGAGAGAGAGTGAAACATATAAATGATGAGATAGATATAAATAAATTTGAATAAAAAGTCAACCGTTTGAGAACATTGCGTAAAGGGGCTCGCGATTATTTGCAGGCAGGTTTTTTGAAATGAAACCTACAAATTGCTGCGTTTTATTTTTAGAAAAAATATATACAAGTAAGAGCGTGAGGTTTTGATTTGTCATTTTTACTTATTACTTAGGTGCAGTTTATGTATATTTCGAGAAAAATTAAGTTAATTCAATAGGAAACAGGTGTATTGTTCATATTCAACTGACACGTGCGATTAATGTTGAATATTATCCATGAACCTGGTTTATATAAAATTATAATTTTTAAGTTTAAATACTGTTACTGCAATTTATTTAATTTTGTACCTTGTTATAGTACAAGTACTTTCATCAATATTAAAATTATTAATATATTTTTTAAATGTTTCGTAGATCATAGGTATTCTATATAATATAAAATGGAAAGTAAATATTTCTAAAAGCCAATTTAAACCTTTTTTTTTTAATATAATAGAAAACAAATGTACAGACGTGTCATATTTATTCGTGGGTCAAAGCGATTGTCTCAGCGGGTCCGCTCCTCTGTCAAAATCTAAAACTGATTACTTACTACAATTTTGAATGCGAAGTGGAAACACATGAGAATATATTAAAGACAGAGAATTGGACGAACATAGGTCAATAAAAAACTGATAAAACACATCGAAGTGCTGCTACAATGTTTGGATTCAGCCAAAGCGTAATTTTTTTAGTATTCGACGAAGTCAAGGATAAGGTCGGCCAACATCGACAACACTAAGAGGCGATCTATGCCTATTAAAATTAGCATGTAGGTAGATATGCAACTCGGATTCACAGTTTGCTATTGTCAATAGTTACCATCAACACAAACAGGCTTATATACCCGAAGACCGTTGGGTTTGCATTTCGTTTACTACAAAATACGAAAGAGCCAGTAGAATGTGAGCAAATGAGCATATTAATTAGGATCATAATGAATAGGGGCGAGTATTATTCAGTGACGAATCCAGACTTACGTTGCAGCTATATAGTCATAGTCATTTACTCATTTACATTCACTGGACCAACAATACAAGCTACTAAACTCTAACGTCGGTACATGAAAATAGATCAAAACCAAAGTTACAAAACATTTCTAAATCTACTATACCATTACCGTTATGATTTCTTCTGATCTGTTTGGCTTTATGTTGCAAAGTAATTTATATAATTTATTTTTTATTACATTGTACAATAAAGTTACTTACTTAATTTCTGGATGCGTCCAGACAAATTTTATTTATTTACTTTATTTAAAATTATGATAAGCGTGTTTTAATTTGGCGTGAACCCGGCACACAGAATAGCGTACAATTTGTCCGGGAAAGACTTGAATGTGAACGTGGTGGCGGGCTAAGTACGCAGGACAAGCTGACCTTTACTTCATAGAAAATGGAATTCTCACTATATAGTATGGTATATTTGGATGTTCTTTCGTATGCAATAGCTATGGGAGAAGAAACGTAGCTTACTGTACGTATGTATATGATTACTCTGACCCCGATAGTGCTTTTAATGTTGCCATTGGCTTATTGTTAGTAACCGTAATTAATTCGAAAAATAATTTATTATTTTTAAAACAAATGAATAGGCAACATCCAATTTTTAATAACGACTTTAAAAATTATGAAAGATTATATAAAGAATTTGTTTCTCAATAAAAAATTTAACAGCATGAGACATTAGTTTTTTCTTCTTCAAGCAAATCTAAGAAAATGGTATGACCTATTATAGATAATAATACATACATCGCGAATTTGTGTGATAATTTTAACAATAATTTTACGTCATTACTTCACTTTTTGCTAAAAGCACCTTTTAATGCTGACAATTAGACAACATACGAGGGAGTACCCAAAAATATTATAACCGGAATGGCAGCGCTGTGAGTGGGGCTTGTTTAGCACGCAATCCTGATGCTAGGTGTGCGTGACGCAATTTATTCTGCGTTTGGTAAAATCGGTACTTTCGCCGAATAAGGTTGTCTTGCATTTTTTTTATATAAGCATTTTCGTTTGCTCGTCGTTTTTTGTAATGTGGGACTTGAAGTAGAGCGTGCGGCTGTTCTACTTGGAGGTTCTGAGAAGACTGCATAAAAGTGTGCGACGAAAGAGGCTCGCTTTGTGGCAGACGAGGAAATGTTTTTTTCACCATGATAATGCACCTGCTCACACAGTCTTATCAGTTCGTCAGTTCTTGGCGAAAGACAGCATGACTCCTTCGCCTCACGCCCCCTACTCACCCGATCTTGCTCCACGCGACTTTTTTTTGTTTCCACGAATAAAGAGGGACATGAAGAATATTGTTTTAACGACATAGAAGAGGTGAAGAAAAAACGACACAGCAGCTGGCAACCGTAGAGAAAACGAGTTCGAACGATGTTACCAACAATACCATCATCGATTAGACAAATTTATAAAGTTAAATAGAGAGTATGTTGAAGGTATTAAGGTTGTTTTGTAACAAAAAAATAAAATACAGGTTTTTATAGAGAATTCCGACTATTTTTGGATACCCCCTCGTAAGTAAATTCATTCAAAGGGATTCTATCCTTTTACATTACTCCTGTAACTTGACTTTCTTTACTCTTAAAATTCTTTGGTATTGATATCGTTAGTTTTATAACATTTAATCATTTTTACTTTCGAAAAATGTAACTTTCTTTCCAAGTTGAAGAATATCAGTGACGAAGCCACTTTTTAAGAAAGGCGATATTAATAATATGAATAATTACATAATTACAAGCTTGTTATAGTCTGGTATCTGCATTTTCTA
This sequence comes from Dermolepida albohirtum, assembly GCA_031893035.1. Taxonomy (NCBI): domain Eukaryota; kingdom Metazoa; phylum Arthropoda; class Insecta; order Coleoptera; family Scarabaeidae; genus Dermolepida; species Dermolepida albohirtum. The sequence goes on from JAVIWB010000351.1 coordinate 98,188, forward strand.
AAGTATATGAATCAATTATAAATAAAAAAATTATTAATTACCTCCTTTCAATTTGCTTTATTTAAATCAATATGATTACTGTTCCAAGAAAAGTACTGACACTGCATTGCTTCGATCACTGGATAAAATTTATTATAATTTAGATAATAGCGTCTTGTTTGCGAATGATGATCGATATTTCGAAGGCTGCGTTAGCCATAAAATTTTACTGCACGGATTAGATTTTTGCGGCGTAAACGACGTTACAAAGAAGTGGTTTTGGTCATATCTTCGAATCGTGAAAAAGTAGCGGAAATTAAGGATGTTAGGTCGTCATTAACAAATGATGATATACATACATAAGGTATACCACAGGGCTTCACTCTTAGACCTATTTTATTTTTGTTATATTATAATGATTTTGCATATACATGATATTAATATCATATCAAGTTCACATCTAATTCTTCTATTCTCTGAAGCAAACAATGTATTTTCCGATATTCTCGATTTCTGGCGTTAATAAAATATTTTTTTTCCTTCCATAATAAGAATAAAGTATTTCTAATATAAACTTTGATAGTAGCCTATACATAGTTTATAAATACTACGATTCTATTAAAATTCTAGATATTACTCTTCATGAACATGTGTATGATTTGGTCGATTAAACTTGCTTTACGTTAAAACTACTAAGTACCAACAGGTAATATAAATACTTTGTTCACCTTTTATCACAGAATTTCATTTCTGGAATGCATTTCAGTATCATGCACTGGAGTATTTCTTTCGAAGCAGAAAGAGTGCTTATAACGCCAAAGCTTCAACAACTATATTCAGGTTAAAGTACAAAGATTCTTGTAGGGAGTTTTTAAATGCCAAAAATTAGTTTCGTGAGTTTCTGTGAGTAGATCATAGTAGATCATAATTATTGTACATGAATGAAGAACTTTTTTCTTTTATACTTGGCAAAATCTATATACGGTTCCTTCTGCTAAAAAAAAACCATGAATGATTGAGCTTGCAATTCACTGTTAGTAGATCTTATAATTGTAACAGGTTTTCTGTCTCTACTCAGTGGACCTATTTTAAGCGACAGACTTACTTACGAGGGGAATCAGTAATTAGAGAAAGAAAACTCCTTGGTAAAAAATATTTTGTTTTCGACGTATTCTTCTTGTAAATCATTACATTTAGCTTTTTTCATTACTCTAGAAAAGTAATTTTATCAAACTATTCAAAATATAGGTTTGTTTCAGTGATTACCTCCTCATTGTTTACCAATTTCTTACTACCAAGCCAAAATACCAGGCTGGGAAAAAGAAAAAGTCTGAGGGGCCAAATCTCGCAAATGAGCTGGATGTAGAAGCAGTTTGAAATGTAAACCATAAATTTTTGCCATTGAAATAGTCGACGTGTGAACACATGCTTTATCTTAAAAAAAAAGTACTCGTGCATCGTGAAGTTAATCTATCAATCTTATCAATCAAATGTACTCCTCTTCTTCGAAGCGTTTGTGCCTTAATTCATTGTCAAAAATCCTTCAGGTCATGTTTTAACTTCGCTAAATTGAGGGTTGAAATGCGTTCTCGTTTGAATTTGTAGCATACAGCCAAAAAATACGGCATCCTGAACATAATTTTTTCACATTCAAATCATTATGCAAAATCAAAAACACTGATTTATATGAAAGAAGTATAGCCTCTACTACCTCGCGAAATATTATTCGATGGTCATCTACCACCATATCACTTACTTTCTTAATTATATCTGGAGTACACATATCTGTTAGACATCCACTGCATTGTTCATCAATTACTCGAGTCTGCTTATGTTTCAGCTCAAATATCAATCGTTTTGTAATTGAAATCTATAGAGATTAGTCCCTTCTTAAACAGATATCAGCTGAGCTTCGATTTATCATTTGTTTTGCTTAATGACTGATCGGTACTTGACTTTCTTTTTTAAACAGTTCACTTAGCATTCAAATAACAACCGTTTTTACGATAGGAATGAATGCCAACGGAAGGAAGAAATCAACAAATTCATCCATGAAGCTCCCGACAAAGAATATTTGATGATTAAGATTATTTCAACATTTCATATGTCTGGGGCTTGTAAAATGCACGAGTTAGTCCGAATAGTCCTGTAGGACATGAAAGATCTAAAATTGAAGCTTTTAATTATAGTATTTTACTTGAAAATTAACAAATCATGATCATTTGTAGTTAACCAAGTATGCTTGAACGTTTACGAAAAATATAAACTACAACCAATTTTTTTAAAATATCATAACGGAAAGGATTGGAGGCAAGTAGTGGGACTACATCGATTTAGAAAAATGCCTAAAATATATATGCTAGTTATTTAAATCTGCCAAAATCGAATACACTGGCCACTGCTTTCGTCAGTCCTTTGCGCCGATGTCATTTGACGCTGATACAGATTATTTGTTTAAAAAGATGTGACGGATGGAAATCGTTAAATGTTGCTGAGGAATATATTAAAGATTCTCTTATTAATGAGGTAGATGTGGCAGACTAAAGTTTCACAGTATAAAGTAATCAATAGAATAACCAGCGCATAGTTCTAACAATGTTCTTCCAATTTTGTACGTAGACTTCAGCGGTCGTGGTCCATGCTACTACTGCACTGAAACTGTTTCAGTGCAGTAGCTCAGCGCTGAAGATGTCCCATACAAATGGGTACGAAACGCCGGCAGATATACAAGTGGCGCGGTTCCAGCCCGGAAACCCAGAAGCAGATAGAATGTTCTTCCAATTTTCAAATAACTACACTACAGTAAATCACATCCAACTAACTACAAGAAATTTTCTGGTGGTGGAATGGGTTAACAGCGATGCTTTAGTATTAATGATTCATTACATCAAAGTAAAATATATTCTCTTTTAGCTATATTAACTTATATTAATTATTATTAAAGTAAAGTACAATTTTCTATGCAAATTCTTAATTATTTTTTACATTCAAACTATTAAGTTTTGGCTACTATTTTAATAAAAGCTTTCTTCTTTTTTCCACGAAAATTACATTTACATTACATTAATATGCATCTCGATACACGTCAAGTACGATATTGGAATGAATGAGCGAAAATGAAATTATTCGGATAGTCCAAGGCTCTGATAAGACAAATATCTGGACCATCCTGCTAATTTAGTTCCCACACGACGTATATTAATCAACGTTAATGCACTAGCAGACGTAATTCTTACAATAATAGAGTTAAAAGTCCGTGTATAATATAACATCGATCAAGGCAAAAGAAAGATCTTTCTACCCGTACCCGTACTATTTCCCAAACATTAATAATTAAATCTTTATTCATGGACGATGTGGCTCTTTCTTGCTTTCGTTCTTTCATCAGAACGTGCCACAGGACGATCTTTCCTTTCCTGTTTTCAACCATCTCTCTCCCGCTCACTATAGAACTTTATATATCAAAAATATATCCATTCAAATTTCTTGTATAACTATTCCTCCTCAAATAACAAACAACTACTTAGTGATGAATAATCAATTTCAGTATCTCAAGTAATCATTCATGTTTCTTCCTATATATATAACCTTCTCATGTAAGAAAACTTCAAAAATAACCTATTTTCGTCGAGAGTATTATATAAGGAAAAAGTAGGTAATTTATTTTTTAATTCAATAAAAAATAATTATGCCACGTCATATCCAAACATATATCGAGTAACCACTTGACAGAGCGTGCAAAATATAAGAGAATACCATTTGATTTACAAATTTTAATAACTAAAATACTTAATTTAATTTTATATTAACGTAGAGTATAATTTGTTTCATTTAACGAATACCAAAAACAACTTATTTTCGTGAAATGGTATTTTTCAAGCGATATTTGCAAAAAAGAATAGATTGTTTAAAAAGTTACAAGTATTAAATGTAAAAAAAATATTTAATTTTTAACTAAGCTTCTTTGATCACTCTCTACAAATAATCTAAAATGGATAGTTCTTCTTTGTTCTACGTGTTCAAGATCTTCGACATCTACACTCCTGCTCATGGAAGTATGGGCACTTGATTAAATTTTATGTAACGATCATAAAAATTATATTAATGTCAATAAATAGCGATAGTATTATTATACCTTATTCTTAAGAAGATTTATAATTCGAATAGGTATTGTATTTGTATGTATTCTCCAAATAATATGATAGAAACAATTTTATCTAACAATAACTATAATTACCTGATATTGCATCTCAATAGCATTGTACGATAATTCTAACTATATATAAACAGGATTAGTGGTACGGTCATTAAGAAGGAACTAAAGTCTAGAAATTTATCTAAAATGGGTCGGTTATCCTATTACTACCTTCTTGTGCCCATCAGTAAATCACTGAACGTGCTTGTGTGAAGTTGTCTATTTTGTAAGCGAATAGTGCAATTTCGGTTTCAAGAAACTGGCAGTGTGGAAAACCGTAATCGGCCAGGACCATCGAGAGGTACTTCCAAAGCTGACGATGAATTAGCAAAAGAAATAGAAAATTAACGGCATCTGAAATAACAGCCGAATTTAATCAGAGCAGTGCCAAAAAAATTTCTGTGAGTACAGTGAAACGATGATTAGTGGAAGCAAATTTACACGGTCGCGTTGCCTCACGGAGACCATTATTACGACGTGGAAATAAACAGAAACGACTTCAATGGGCAAAGTTACACCGTAATTGGACAATCGATGAGTGGAAGAACGTACTGTAGAGTGACAACTCGAAATTTGAAGTGATCAGGCAAAAGAAAAATGTTTCCAGATTGAATAGCTCCAACGGTGAAGCATTGGGGTGGATCTGCTGTAGTCTGGGGCAGTTTTTCATTAGTCAGAATAGGAGATTTGATAAAAATAGATGGTATTATGAGAAAGAAGAATTACCGAGAAATCTTGGAAAATTTCGTTTTACAGTCACGCCTGCGGTTAATCGGTAATAATTTTGAATTAATGCTTGATAATGACTCCAAACACGCGTCGTTGCTGTGTAAAAATTAGCTTGAGGCGGAGAAAAATGAAAATATTTTGAAAGTAATGACATGACCGCCTCAGAGTCCGGACCTCAACCCCATTGAGTTATTATGGGATGAATTCGAGTTAGAAAAGAATGTCCAACATCGAAGTAAAAACTTTGGAATATTTTACAAAAAGAATGGAATAACATTACACCAGATGTAATAAGAAAATTAATAGAAAGAATGTCCCGAATAACAAAAGCTGTAATCGCCGCGAACGGTGGTTTCTTCGATGAAAAGAAAGTATAATTAATGTCATATATAAGTATATTAGGAATAAATTCAATGAATTGTAATTCTAATTTTTATTATATAAAGAATCAATAAGTATTAATTTTTGTTTAATTTCGTTAATATTTTTTATCTTTTTCTTGTTGTTGCTTGATATAGTTGCTGTCCATACTTGCAGTAGTGTACGTATATAGCCTTTTCTTTTAGTCTTCATGTTTGTTATTGTCCTTCATAAACTATTTTACAGTCTTCATAGTTTGTTAAAAATTGTTGTCATGTAAAAGATAAGAAATTCATTTGCGTAATAAAATTCTATCACATTTTCTAAAATATTACATATATCTGACTCTTTCAATAGCATATTACGACGTACAGCCCTGTATCATTATACTTTCTTCTCTATGTTTCTTTATTTTTGTAATGTACAAGGAGTGATATAACATATGTGTCTTTTAACATAAGTTCCAAATCGTCCACTCGTAGTATTCTACAATAGTGTCATTGCCATTGTCAATACATTTTTACAAACATTGGTGATTATTTGGTTGTGTTTATTTGACATAAATGGCTCTCTTACTTCATGTTAATCGGCTTCACTCAAACAAAGTTCTATACTTCTAGACATACAAACATTGCATTATGTATTAAGCTTGTTATTTGAATTGTGCAAAAAAAATCTTTTCGTTTTGACTACCGATAGTTATATATTTGTTTTGCAAAACCAAAGAATCAGTTTTTTATTTTTAAAGTATTTAGTGCTAATATGCGTTTGTTAGCATTACGTTTGAGATAATTTAGAGAAGGAAAATCTCAGAAATTGTCTTGTTATCCTTTCGTCAGTGTTTTGGCCATCTCTTTTTTATGTAATATTTCTCCTATTTCTTTGTCTTGTCTTTTTAGGTTTACCTCTTCGTCTTTTACCAAGCTTATTTACTTCCCCGATTTTTCTGACGTGCCTGTGTCTCCACATAGCTATCATCATCTCAAATGAAAATTTAACACTTCGAATTTCTAATTCTTCTCTCATACTTTCATTTATTATTTCATTTAATAGTATAACATTTGTTACTCTTCGTGAATATTTTAATTTTGTTACTTGCAGATGCGGTTTAATATATTCAATAAAAAATTCTATGTATGCATGTTTTATAATAAATAACTGGGTTAAATATATAGGTCGATCATGTAGTCGAAAACTTCAAGATTAGGTTAAAAAGAAGGCAGAAAAGAAGCTGTAGATAATTTCTTCATTTATTGTAAATAGTCAAACAAATATTCAATTTATATTTGAGATATGTCTGGATCTAACTTATCAAATTTCATTTCGAAAGTGTTTCAAATATTTAGAGCTAAAACTGAAAATAGTTAATCAACATTATCCTGCATTAAAAATACTGTAATAGATGTAATTATATAAATTTGCTGCGTTTTCCAAAGATATTGATCGCTGAATGAATGATCTATACAACTTCATCTGCCTGTAGCATTCACATGCCAAACGACTTCATAATTTTTTTTTTTCGAAAATACCACATGACAAAGGAGAAATGGGTTAAAAATACTCATCATTTTATGATAAACGCTCGTCAGAATTACAGACGTAAAAAGAGTCAAAGTTGATGAATAAACGAATCTTTATTGTTCAATAGTTTTGCAAAAATAAAAACTTTAGTGTCCTAAAATAGAGACTATAGGATATTCTGTTCATGAAATCAACTGTGCCTTTTTGACGCCGAATTTGGTGTACCGCTTCGGATGCTGGTTTAGTTTTATTATATAATGGCGAATTCAAGTTTCATACACAATATTGTTGTATAAAGTTAATATTCATTTTGAATAATACTTTACCATTTGAAAATGTATAACCTCGTTCAAATATTTTAACCCTTATGTGGGCACCTACGTACCCGGGTACTTTTGGCGTTTTCAACCAAAATTTTTTCATTGAAATCGATAATCTGCATGTCTGAAACTTCTTGAGAACTTTCGAAAAATTTAGTATTTTCCCAGCCGTACAGCTAATTTTTTTTTTAATTTGCGTGAGAGATCAATTAACACCCTTAACTGCGCACCAAGGTACCCGGGTACCTGTACGTGCTTTATATAAGAATGCGGCCATTATAAGTATACTTTTTGAAGTTGTTTGTAGCTTGGAATAAAAAAATAAAGGTCTATATAAAATATGAACGTAAACAATTTATTTCATGAAATAGGAAAACAGAAACATAAACAAAAACAAAATCAAAAATTCAATAAATAATAAGAACATAAGAAAAAGTTACAAATAATGTTTTATTGCAGATATTTCGAGACTTTGCACGTATATCCCCAGTTTCAATATTATCAAAACGTATACACCGTAATAGCATTCTGAATCTGTTGTATGACATTACTGCCCGAAACAATGGCAAATTAGTGGGTTTCCACAATTCAGATACGTGTACTCTGTTTGATTTGTGAACACCAGAGTAAATCAAAACACCAAGAAAAGCGTTGAGTTCTTCTTCTCTAAAAGACACGAATATTTTTTTTGTCTTTTTTTCGTTTTTTTGTAATATATTCTGTTGTAATTTTCTGTCCTTTACGATTTGTTTCTCTAAGAATTATGTCACACATTTCACTTAACAAAATACTTTTAAATATTTCTTTGGCCGTACACAATTTAAATTTTTGGGCTGTAACCGCACGTTGTCGCAAAATATTTTTTTTTCAGTCTGGGATTCTTGAAATGGGCTAAGTTGCCAGCAAGTTCCATCTTTACCACGAAGTTTACTACTTGTCTGAACTTCATCTTTTTCATAACCATCGCTTTCTGCCGAGTCAAACAAATCTTCGTCAACTTCTACAGTACCTGCCAATTCAGTATCCGAAGCTTCCAATGTTATTTCGTTTCGCGGTGGAATATATTCTTCATCGCAATCAGAGTGGATAAAATCTTCTTCACTGTTTTCTAATTCACTTAATATATTATTTATGTCAGCAGAATTAAGTCTTTTAGAACGAACTCTTGCGTTTAAATTCATTTCGTTTGTTTTACGTAAAAAATATTACCTTACCCAGTCAGAAGATATGATGAACTAAAAATAATAAGCACCAAACTAAATACAATTTTGTATTTATTCTCAACGGGGATCCACCAACTTTATATTCGCACTAAATATGTATAACAAACGTTCGCTGTTACATACCTACAGGAAATAAGCTGTTAAATTTAAAATTGATTTTACATAAAAATTTAAATATGTTTCTAAAATTTGTAATAAGATGTGTTGCATACCTTCAGGTATAAAGAGGAAATATATATTATATCTGTTATCAATCCCATATATATTTTACAACGTTTTAACTAGATATTTAATGGGAAAATGTCTGTTTTCTACGTAACTTCCATATAGGTCCCCGGGTACCTTGCAGCGCAATAGAAGATGTTTTTTTGCTGCGCACATAAGGGTTAATTTATAGTTTATCTAATACCATATTTAAAGACTTCTGCTGTAGTTTAAACTATCTGAAAAGCTAGTACAGTTCTTTTCAAACCAAGTAAGGAATTGTTAATATTCAAAACGGATAAATTTTTCGTAATCTAGAATTTCGTTTTTTTGGAAAGAATTTTGTTATCGTACGATACCATTTTTTAATTTTGAAATATATACACCACGCTATCTGCTTCTGGGTTCCCGGGCTGGAACCGCGTCAATTGTATATCTGCCGACGTTTCGTATCCATTTGTATGGGACATCTTCAGGGCTGAACTACTGCATTGAAACTGTCAGTCAGTTTCGTACCCATTCGTATGGGACATCTTCAGGGCTGAACTACTGCACTGAAACTGTCAGTCAGTTTCAGTGCAGTAGTTCAGCAGAGACTAATTTCAGCTTTCACATGAGGGGTTTTGTAGACACGTCGAAAATATTTTGCACCATCCCTGTATAATCCCGTATATCCTCCACTTTGAACAATATTAATATTCTAATACATTATGAGTTATTATAAACGGTTATACAATAGATCATCAAAAATAGAAAGTAGAAACGTATTAAAAACTTTCTATTGTCATTTGAAGTATATATGTACATACTTTATACACACAATTTATATTTACTTAAACTTTAATCGGACAATTCAAAAGTTAAGCTCTCAAGTCAGCTAAAGTTAGAATGGATGATAAAAACAGGGAGTATAGGAATAGGGAAAAAGGCAAATAAAATAAATATTGTATTGATGGGTTTGTTTACATTGCTTAATGCATCCGAAGATGACTAGGTGCATTTAATTCACTATAGGTCTTCGTAAACAACGATGATGTTACAGTTTTCAGTGTGCTTACTTGCTTGTTGGTGAATCTCCCGCATACACACACACTCTCTTTTCCGAGCGGGGCAGCAAAATGAAAATAAAATTGCATTCCTCCCGACTAATCTATTCGCCCGATCAAGCATAACAACAATTTTTCGCTTTAACATATTTTGCTAAAAGAATTTTCCTTTTGAAAAACAACTCCGTCTCCCGGTCCTTTTCCTTCTCAGATATCTAAGAAAAACATGTTTGTTTCTTTTTCTCACTGTGTTTTCTTTTTTCATAAAGATTAATTATCTAGCCTGACCCCTTTTTTTCAGGAAAAAAAAGGCAAAAGGTGAGGGGGGAAACTGTTTTCCTTGCATAATTAGCTCAGAGTGGGCCTAATTACTGCCGAAAAGTTCTAAATTTTTAATGGTATCAATTAAAAGAAATTTTCTTTCCGAAATAATTTAATCGTATTAAATATAGTACTTATTGTAAAGAATTATTTTTCTTTGTTTCTATTACTGATGATATTTGAAAATTACAGAGAGAAGTAAGCTGAAAAAGTAAAATTATTGTTTTCTAATACATATTTCTTGTTTAATCTATTATGCAAGAATGATTTGGGAAGATGACTTTACTAGTGCCCTATAGAGAAAAAAAACATGTATTATTTCCATTTCCAAGTAATATTTTTTGTGGTATTTAAAGTTCCGTTGATTTACAATGATTAATTTGAAAGATAGCGGATATGTAACTGAACATTGCAAAATTATTATGGTATTATGGTAAAATTTTTTATTATCGCAAATAGTTTTATTACTTTTCAAAATATTTCTCCTTGAAAATCAATGCACGTTTGCATTCGTTTAAACCAATCCTAAAAGCATTGCTGTCACTGTGAAGGTGGTATCTCCAAAATATGAGTTTTGAATGTTTCAACTGCCTCTTACGACGTATAAAACCGTTGACCAGGAAGTTTATTCTTCACGTGTGGGAACAAAAAGAAATCACAGGGTGCTAGATCAGTGCTGTACGGCGGATGGCTCATCAATGCAATGTTTTGCCCTATCAAATATTCAATTGTTCGAACCGACATGAGAGAGCTCGCATTATCATGGTGGAAAATGATCTGTCGTTTTCGGTTTGTTTTCCTTATTTCTTCAAAAATATTTGGCAAACAAGTAGTTGTGTACCATTCGGAATTGACCGTTCTACAACTCTCTAAAGACGCGGTTGCAACGTGACCGGTTTTTCCGAAGAAAACAGGCGACCATTTGCTTTGATGTGCTACGAGTGCGAACAACTTTTGTTAGTTTTGACTCATCTTGGAATACCTACACAGTCGACTGCTGTTTACTATCGGGCTCATACGTATAAGTCCAAGATTCACCTGTGACGTTTTTATATATATATATTCTTTGAAACACCGCCAATGTATTTTTTGTGAATTCCTTGGCACTAATCGACGCAACTTCTTTTTTACGCGGTTATGTGGTACCTAAGGTGAACGTGGCTTCTTAACGGTTAAATGTTCATGCAGGATATTATGCACGCTGGTGTTCCTCATATCTAGAATGTCTCGATCTCACGGTATGTCACATGACGGTCTTGCATTATCAATTTAGATACTGCATTAATGTTTTCCGACACAACAACATTTGTGGTACGACCTTCACAAAATTCATCGTCCATCGTGGACTTTATCACCTATAAAGAATTCATTCTTGGTGAAATAATCCATGCTGAAAGCTATGAAAAATAATTGCACGAAAATGTTCGCAAGTTAATTCCATTTTTTCGTTGACATAAAATTTTCAAGTTACTGTCAACAATAGAAACAGCGACCGGATAATAAAACTGTCAAGGTAAATACATATATTGTTAAAAATGACAAACTTCACGATCGGAGGTAACACTAACAGTGTTGCCAGTTCCCGAAATATAAACGGCTACCCTCGTATAAGCATGCTGATATTTATTTTGAAGATGATGAACGTCTTGAACCATTAAAAGCAGAAAAAACTCCAGAAATAATTGACCAAATATATAATATTATTTTGAGAGATTGAAATTTGAACGCTAAAAAAACTGCTAAGCTAGGGAGGTGTTCTTATTTACTAAGTAGTTTAGTGAGTTATAGATTTTACCATATCGAAATTCAAATTCAAAATAAATTTTCGAAAGCCTCTTCGGTTAAATCTTTGTAGGATTTTTAGTCTGGGATGGCTAATCCTCCAGTTCTCCTCTAAATTAGATATTCGTGTTTCATCCATTTTTTCTGCTTTATGTTTCTTCTCTCTTTTAACTACACCTATCCTACTCAAATATTTCCTAACTTCTTTTAACTGTCTAATTCTATGCCTTTCTTTTTTCCCGTCATTTATTAGATTTACTTGTAGCATTCAGTACGTCATCTTTATCGTTTCTGCATGTTATTTCCATCTTCTTTAAGCATCTGCATTATTTCATAATTCATTTTTAATTTATATTTATTGTTAAGAAGTTATACTGGGTTACATATAGTTTTCATTCTTTTCTCTTTTCGTGTATCAGTAACTGTTGCATTGTAGGATTAATATTAGATTTAAATTGTCATGTGAAGATAGGTGTAGCGGTTATTGAATATTGATAAAAAATGCGAGAAATATTTAGTTGTAATTTGAAATGAATGTTCGTATTGTTCCACTATTGACAATAAAAATTCGTTTGAAATGGAAGTAGAATAGTTACGATATATTGGATTTGAAGTGAATACTTCTAATTGACCTCTTTAAAAATTAAAAGAATCGATTTCGACAATGTACCTACACAGAGAAGTTATATACGCTAGAAATTAAACGAATCCAGGTTGTCTTTCTCCCATTGTTCTCGTCAGTTCAAACACCGTCGACTTTCATTTATTTCAAAACTTAAAGCTCTTCAATGTGTAGAAACCGAGAGTTCAAAAAAGTATTATTAACACCCGTATTTCATTAAGTGAAAGGTTGGATGAGCATGGCAATTTTGAAATTTTGAGATCTATACTAAATAATACACGGGGAGTATTGTATCAAAATTTTTGCTAGTAAATTTGTGTGCTAATTAGCATTAATATTAAAGTGGTTTTAGTTCATAGATTCTAAAGAAAGCGTCTTTTATTCTTGGCTCATTTTTTAGTATGGATCTATATGCTCTATTGGAAAACAATTCAGTGTGTATTGTCGAATCTATGTAAAAAATATTTGATTAACAATTCGTCTGGCTTAGGAATAGAATTAGCAAGACACATTTAAGACATCCATACAAGTAATGAATAGTGTTGCCGACCTCCCGCTAAAGCGATATCTCTACCGTTCTAAGATCAATTTTAGGATATAATTTTGTTTTATTTTTAAAAATAGACATTCGAAATACATTATTTTCATTGTTTTGAAACATTAGTTTTTAGTATATTAGTGATAATAATGTGTCGAAGAGAGACATTAACAGTTCCCTTTCGGCACACTAATTACAAGTTAAGAAGTCCCATTGATTATGTTTACTTATTATATGGTGCATTATTGAATCCACAGTGAAATTTAATATTAATTACCGTTAATTTCTTCTTTATTGTTCAACAGTAATGCGAACTACGCGCTGTCAAGGCCAATTGTCCTTCCTTTTATGTTGAAGGAGTTAGTAAAATTATACAATGGTTTCCATTGGAACACACAAACTAGAGTATTTGTCATTTTTAAATCAAACATAAATATTTGTAGTGCAGTAAAAGTAACTAATCGATAGCAGCGCCGTAAAAATCTCAAAACTAAATAATAATAATAATCCAATGCCTTCACATCTCTAATAACTTAATGTTAATTACAAATGTTAAACAATGAGTGGCGACTATTAAAATGTTTTCAACATAAAATATGGGCATGAAAAATCTATATTTCCAGAATTAGTTAATTTATTTGCAGTTTATTCATTTTGTCGTAGTCAAGTGCTAACTTTGGGGAGGGTATTTTCTACAATCAATTTATTAAAAACAAATTGTGCATCGAATTAGTTGCTTCACATTAAGTCGTTAATTAATATAATTAATTATTAATTAATTAATAATATAATAATAAATATAGAGAATTCACTATATATGAGGGTAGCCATTTACATTTCGGGAACTGGCAACACTGTTAGTGTTGCCTCCGATCTGATGATTGCATCGTGAAGTTCGTCGTTTTTGACAATATATTTACCTTGACAGTTTTATTATCCGGTCGGTATTTCTATTTTTGACAGTAACTTGAAAATTTTATATGAACGAAAAAATGGAATTAACTCGCGAACATTTTCGTGCAATTACTTTTCATAACTTTCGGCGTGGATTATCTGAACAAAAATGCATCGACGAGCTGAATTCTTCATATGGTGATGAAGTACCATCGAAAACTACAGTATATCGTTGGTATAGTGAATTCAAACTTGGACGGCATTCTTTGGACGACGAATTTCGTGAAGATTGTCCCACAAATGTTGTTGTGTCGGAAAACATTAATGCAGTGTCTGAATTGATAATGCAAGACCGCCATGTGATATACCGTGAGATCGACGCATCTCTAGGTATTAGTAACACCAGCGTGCATAAGATCCTGCATGAACATTTAGCCGTTAAGAAGCTATGTTCACGTTGGGTACCACATAATTTGACAATCGCTCAAAAAAGGACTCGCGTCGATTGGTGCTAAGAAATCTGTACGTATGAGCCCGACAGTAAACAGCAGTTGACTACGTATTCCAAGATGAGTCAAAACCAACAAAAGTTGTTCGTGCTCGAAGCACATCAAAACAAGTGGTCGCCTGTTTTTCGGAAAAACCGGTCACACTATAACCGTGCCTTTATAGAGTTGTAGAACGGTCAATTCCGAATGGTACACAACTATTCGTTTGCCAAAAGTTCTTGAAGAAATGACAATGCGAGCTCTCACAGGTCGGTTCAAACAATTGAATATTTGACCGGGCAAAACATTGAATTGATGAGTCATCCGCCGTGTGCTAGATCAGGGCTATGATCTAGCACCCTGTGATTTGTTTTTGTTCCCACACGTGAAGAATAAACTGCGTTGTCTACGGTTTCCTACGCCTGAAGAGGCAGTTAAGGCATTCAAAACTCATATTTTGGAGAAACCGCCTTCACAGTGGCAGCAATGCTTTTCGGATTGGTTTAAATGAATGCGAAAGTGTATTGATTTTCAAGGAGAATATTTTGAAAACAATAAAACTATTTTCGGTAATAAAAATCTTTTTTTTTGTTTGCTATTCCTGAAATATAAATGGCTACCCTCGTATATATAATATATACTTGGACAAAGTGTTACAGATTTCCAGTGATCATTGCCTAAGCATGAACCATTCGAATTTGCAGATTATATTATTGTTTAAATACGGTCTGGATACAACGGTGGATGGTCATAGACCGGTCGCAGACAATACGAAAAATTTAGGCTCAGTTGTTAACAATGACTTTAACTTTTTAGAACTCATATTCTTAAACTTGTTAAAAAATTCAATTCAATGTTGAAATTTTTGTGTAGCAACAGCGAAATCATGAACACTAGTCTGAGAGGCATGCCTTGTAATTTTCTTACCTTGTTGCGTTTCAACTACTACGATATTACGTTTTTGAACAGCGAATATATAACTAAAGTTCAGAGAATCTAGAACACTTGCATTCGATTTATCAATTGTTTGGTAAGATATGATCGCGTGTTGTCTTTTGTGGATACGTTATGCTCGTTCAATATGCAGTGATGTAAATATTTACTAATTTGTTCCTTTGTCCATAAGTCAGTATTAGTAAACACACCACATTACATTACTAACCTTGTAACCAGGACGAGCATAGGTCATTCTAGACAATTTAATTTTATCGATAACTTTACGGTGTTCCAACACTCCTTTGTCTTGTTTGTGAGATGTTTTTCGTATAAAGCTCCGAATTGTTACAATGTACTTCCTGAAGACCTCAAGTCTTGTCTCAGTATTAATGCTTTTACACGTACGTTGAAAAATAGACTGTTGCTGGGACAAAGAGTCTCCTTTTTCTCTTCTTCTTTCCTCTTCTTCCTCTATTTATAGATTCATAATTTAATTTAATTGTTTTTTTTTATAAAACATACAAGCTTTTAATTATTGTTTAATAATTGTTTAGCTAGTTATTTTAAGAATTATCTTACTATTTGTATATAATTATGGTGAGTTCCAGTGTTGAACAATTTTAAAACGAAATAATTAGTTTTTTTACTTTATAATCTTAATAAAGTTCTTATTCATACAATGGAGTTATATTTTACAGTTTGTTGATCTTGCATATACTTAAATTTAACAAATTATTTGCTATTTTTCGGCTTTTTAAATATATCGCATTAGAATTGACATCTACCGCCTTTAAACGTAAATTTCTACCTCCACTAAAATATTTCCATATGGCATCACTAATAATGTAGTAGTTTCAGCATTTCTTCGTATATATAGTAGATGGAGAAATTCCTACAATGTAAATTCCTACAAAATGTATCTCTCTCATATACATTGCAAAATAGATATTTCTGTGTCGTTCTGATATATTGCATAAATCTAATACTTTTTCTGCAATTCTTCACTAGTGTATATGGTGCTTAAATATAAATATCATAACTACAGTATCTAAAAGTGAAGATCTTGCGAAAAGAGTAATTCGTCAGTTAATATTTTTGAGAATGGTGCATATTAAATATCAAAATATCAAATCAGGAGAGCAGAAATGATGAATGAAAGATTCTTTAGACTTTCGTTAAGATGTATGATGTGTCAATTTTTTGTCAATTCAATTCCATTAACACATATGATGACAGATGACGAAATTTAGAACTAAATTAGGTTAGACGTGTCCAAATATTTCTTCTTTATTGTAACGTAATTCCCTAAGGTTGTATGGAAGACCAGAACCCATTTACGCCGTGCGTTGATTCCGGTCTTTTGGTTTCCTCTTTATTAGAAGGCATTAAGATTACCATTGTTACTATTTGTGTCGTTTTTTGCAAAATATTTATTATAATAACAGGTTCATGCTTATAAAAGTATGTATATTAACTATTATTATATTAATATGTGTCATCTATAATCAGTGCCGATATACATATATAGCATCTTTCTTGTTAAAAGGCATATAGTCTTGAACCTTGATGGTGCCTTAGAGACTCTTTTTGGTATGATCTCTTGTGACATATTTTACTATATTCTTCTTATTATTATTACGCATTACTATCAAGATTATTCTCATTCCTCTCTATTTATGTCCATGTATTGATGACAGTTCACAAAGACTATTTATAACGAAGCACACTTCATGTTGCCCTCTGACTTCCTTTACTTTTTTGAGTCTACATACTTTACATTTTTTCTCATATGCATAACATTTACCATAACTATGATGCATGTTACATTTTAAACGTGTTTTATTACAGTTACAGATTTTTGTTTTTAGACTGTCTATTGTATTCTTTATTTTTATTATTTTACTTCATTTGTTTTTTATACTTTTTATATTTTCATTCTGCAATTCTATAATTTGCATTTTGTAGTTTCATAAAGTTTGTGAATTTCTATTGTTTTTATTAAGTTTAAATCACTTATATTTAATAGTTTCTCTTGTAATTCATATTTTTAGCTCCCAAGATTACTCTGTCTCTAATCATTTCATTTATTTTGTCGTCATATTTATACGTTTTCACTAGATTTTGTAATATTTCGATAAATTGATCAATAGTTTCCTCTTCATCTTGTACTCTTTCATTTAATATAAATATTTTACAGATTACATTCTTATTTGGAATTTATATATATGACTTAAAATTGACAGAAGACTAAAAGATTATGGAAAGATCGTGAAAGCATTAGAAATATATATGATACATATTTCTAATGCTTTCACG
Source organism: Dermolepida albohirtum (assembly GCA_031893035.1). Lineage (NCBI taxonomy): Eukaryota > Metazoa > Arthropoda > Insecta > Coleoptera > Scarabaeidae > Dermolepida > Dermolepida albohirtum. The sequence goes on from JAVIWB010000351.1 coordinate 115,662, forward strand.
ATCTTTCCATAATCTTTTAGCCTTCTGTCAATTTTAAGTCATATATATAAATTCCATCTTCTTCAATTACATTTAGAAGTATGTATTTATTTAACATTAAATGGTTCTGCCGATTTTCTAGTTTCATCACTTAAGTTGCTTGTAAATCCTAGGGAAGACGGTAATTTAGTTTCCATGTTTTACGTGGAATCTATTCCTTAATCTCTATTGTTATGACAACAAATCACTTTATTTTATAATTTTTCAAGAACTTTATTATTCTTTTATATTTTGATTATATTATTTCGGAATTTATCCTCGTCGCCATGTCGCAATTAGTACTATAAAGATGGTTAATTTTAAACCTAAAACTTACATCTTGTGTGGGATGTTATATTAATTTCAGAAAAGCGTTAGGACCTGGTTGATCGTGATATTTTACTTATGAAATTAGAATTATATGGTGTTAAAGCCACGGCATATCAATGGGTCACGAGTTACTTGAGTAATAGACTGCAGTATATGGACATTGCCGGTGCCTATCGAACTATTTAAAGGTTAAGTGTGGTGTTCCTCAAGGCAGGTTCTTGGACCACTGCTCTATATAATATATGTAAATTATTTTCCGTTGACAGATTATGTAATATTTGCTGATGATGCATTTTTAATTCTTTACAATAATATTATAAATGATACATGTACTTGAATAACGCGGTGGTGACTTATTTTCTTGATAACAACCTATTTTTGAACATCAAAAAACTGTATTTTAGAATTTCAACTTTCCGGAATGGACCGTGATCTCTCACAGGTGTGACACAGATTGAGTCAAATAAGTTTTCAGGTGTTATTATTGACCCGCGATGTGGATACCACATTGTCTCATATATTTTATTTTCATGAGACTCAAATCACAATTAAGTTTGGAATTTTTGAGTATGCTCTACTATGATTACTTCCATTTGTTAATTTTGTATGGGGTGTTGGTGTGGTTAGAGAAACGAGCTATTTGGTTAATGACAGGAAATAGCCCTGGAACTAGAAAAGAATTGTTTAAAGAATTAAAAATCGATATTACACAGCATCTATAGTTACCAACTACTGCTTTTTGTACAAGAAAACTCTAATTCCCTATCTAAACTAAATCATATAACTACAATACTGGAAATTAAAATATTCCCGAAGTTCCAATACAGAGATTAACATTTAGTAAAAGGACTCTTCATTATGTCGCTATAAAAGCAAGCATACAATAAATAAGCACAATTATAAGCAATTACCGTTGGACAAATTTACGTACAAAGTGAAGCATGTGTTGATTATTAAGGCATATTATTTCTTTAGCGAATTTGTGGATGACCTTGAAACTTAGCTTATGATGTGTGTTCTTTTAATGATGCTTTTGATAATTCGAATTTTGTGTTGAATGTTGCCAATGCTTTTTATTTTAAGTAAATTACATTATGACGTATTCTATACTCAGTTGTAGTCCAAAGAAAAAAATATATTATTATTAAACAATCGCTCCGTGAATTTTACCTTAAAAAATTACACCTTACAAATACAATGTGTTAAGATTCCTCAAAATAGCTTGATGTATGAATACTTTTTCCAATAACTGCATGTACACCTATTAGTCATGCTATATTCATAATACTTTGTAATTTTAAAATTGGCTCATTCAATAGAATAATAGAAAAAAACACAATTAAAGTTGTTTATGTTCGATATATGCAAGTCTTTTGTGTTGCGAGTTATTTAAATGGTAAACAGGTATTTACGTGAATAAATTTTACATTTATCGTAATTTCTTTTAATTCACGTGCAAGTATTTTAAATACATGAGTTTTCCAGTTCCAAAAATATCACAATTACTCAAACCAGTTGGACAGTATATGGTCGTGTGTCTATAAATATATATGCTAGCTGTATAGGTTGATTGTATTGCTATTATAGGTCTGTATGTGTAATAAATTCGTGTTTTCGTATTATGTTTGTGTATATATGTATATACACATATATGTGCATGTGTGTGTACAACTCATATAGCACTAATGTAAAGATGGTTGCGGAATATTATTACATTGCATATATGTATGTGTAAGATATGTATACGAGTTTTACCACTCTATTGTTTGTTACACAAATAATAGCGCTTTCGCAATATGTATACACATACACATAAACAACATATCGCGATAAAAATATGCAACACATTAATGTGTCCACTTTTGTTCAAAGAACGATTATGCAGGCCATGCAATAATAATGTCGAATAATATATGAAATTGTGATGAAACAATTTCTCAGAACACTATACATACAAGGTATCAAAAAATTACGTGATAGTACTTTAGAAATAGTTAAATCACCATATTTTGATTTAAAATAATTTTAAAATGAAAAAATATTTTCTGAACGCCTTTCGTCAAAGTTAACGATTTTTAAATAATATATTGGAGTTCTTGATTTTAGCTTCAAAAATGATTTAATTATAATACCTTGTTAATACGAGGGTAGCCGTTTATATTTCGGGAATAGCAAACAAAAAAAATTCGTTTAAACCAATCCGAAAAGCATTGCTGTCACTGTGAAGGCGGTATCTCAAAAATATGAGTTTTGAATGCTTCAACTGCTTATTCCGGTGTAGAAAACCGTTGACCACGAAGTTTATTCTTCACGTGTGGGAACAAAAAAAAGAACTGTACGACTGTACGGATGGCTCATCAAATCAATGTTTTGCCCGATCAAATATTTAATTGTTTGAACCGACCTGTTGTCATGGTGGAGAATGATCTGTCGTTTTCGGTTTGTTTTCCTTATTTCTTCAAAAACTGCAAACAAATAGTTGTGTACCATTCGGACAACAACATTTGTGGGACGACCTTCGCGAAATTCATCGTCCAAAGAACGCCGTCCAAGTTTGCATTCACTATGCCAACAATATACTGTAGTTTTCGATGGTGCTTCATCACCATATAAAGAATTCAGCTCAAACTTGAAATAATGGTTCAGTGGTCAAAGATTTTCAAACGATGAAGAAGTGATGTCGGCAGTTAATGGCTATTTTTAGGAGCAAGACAGTTCTTATTATAAAAAGTGTATCGAACTTAGTGAACATCGCTGGAAAAACTGTATAGAGCTGAGGAGGGAGATTCTGTTGAAAAATAAATATACTTCTTTCCAAAATTTTTGTTTTCTTCGTTGGGTCGGGTACTTCTGGGACTACCCTCGTATTTGTTACCAACAAGAAAATAAAATTACAGTGTTAAAAAGTGAAACTTTTTATAATTAAAACACAGGTTTCATAGGGAGGGCACTTTATAAAACCGAAATAGAAAAAAAATCAATTTAGAGTACTGGCTTTACAAAATTGAAAAATAATGAATTTTAAGTGCTGAGCAGAATTAGTTGTTCATAGAATTTAAATTGTTTTTTTTTTAAATATCCTAATATAAGTAAAAATTCACAGATTTGTTTGTATTATAGATGTTTCGTTCATGAATTAATGTGTTATAAAAAGCGATTTTTTGCACTAAAATAGTTAATAAGAATTAAAAAAATAAATAACTTCGCCATCAAATGATCTATATATGCACAGAAAATATTTAAGTGATTTTTGAGAAAATATCGAAATAAACAAAAAAATTGGCATAAAACCAAATTGTTTGCCTACAATAATCTTTAAAATAACGGAAGTCCGAAGGTTCAAAGTATCTAAACTAGATGTCACACCATATTATTTTTATGCTGTCATCAAAGTTCTCGCTTTGTTCTTTTACATTTCTTCTTTGTTCTTTTCGTGCAGAAAATTTTTAAATAAAATTACATAAATTCGGAATTGGTAAGACATGAATATTAAAAATTCAAGTTATTTTATGTAATAAAATAATACTACGTAATTTAGACTTACATATCAGATAATCACATATTCTATCTCAATATCAAGGATTTATTTGAACTATGTTCCGAATCGTCAAATTAATTTTAAAAATTGGTGGATTTTCTATTACATTCTAGAACTTTTATGGCTCGCTTGATCAGAAATTGAGAAATTTTTCTTTGATCACAGGCACTATTCCAATGAGTTTAAAAACTGTAATGTTTAGACTCAAACAATAAATGGAACGTAGGAATTTTAAAGTTATTATACAATATCTACATTACCATACTTGCACAATATTTTGGAAAGATATGTAGTCGACTATCTTGCTTAGTATTTGGACAGATTTTTTTTCCTTTTGGATACAAATCAAAATAGCTATCAACATAAGGAAGAAGAAAAATTATAAAACATTTTATCTTCGCAGTAACTTGCTAATCATATAACATTTATTTTTCTATATTAATATTCACATGTATAACGAACAATGATTTTTGTGAAGCGTTTCAAACAATTTAATGGAGCCTGTGGTTGATTCACTTAATCACTGAAGGTTGATATATAACCCCTATATAACCCCACATTAATTTTCGAATTCCGTATACGTATTTCGACAACTAAGTTGGAATGGCATTTGTGTACATTTTGCTTCTCAACGGCATGGATCGCGTACGGAGTTTGTTTTCGTACGGGTGTTTTTTGCCATAGTTTACCAGGTGCGACATTTTTTAATTATTTGCTGATGATGACAACTTAGTTGTCGAAATACGTATACAGAATTCGAAAATTAATGTGGCAAGGGGTTATATATCAACCTTCAGTGATTAAATTTGAGTGTCGCAATTTCGTTATTTAATGTTTAAAAAATATTTGTTAATGGGTATATTAGTTGAACGCGAACCGATTAGTTAATATGCTCTGAATTTTCTATATAATTAAAAAAAATTAAACACAAAACTGTAACTTAAAAATTAATAAAAAAGGATAATATTTCAGTTTTTAATTATCTGATATGGCTTTTACTGGATGAAAATTCGTAACGAAATTAAACACAAAAACTCAGTTGTGTGTATTAAAAAATAGCAGCAATTGTTTTGCTAACGCTGTGACTTTTTGAAACTAATGAGTAAATCTAGTACAAAGGGAATATATTCTACTCTACTAAACTATTTTACGGGAGAAGATGATATACAATTGCAAGGAAATAAGTGGGGAATTATTCAAATCTACTTTGTCATTTAATAAATTATTGCATTTTTTATGTTTGTTTGTTACTATACTTTGAATTGCAAGTGGTAAGGGGAATGGTTAATAATCTGTATATTATATTAACGCTAACAATATGCTGCTATTTTTTGATTAAACGGGTGACAGGAAGAATTACACTACCAGTCATAAATGAGGGATCACTATAGGTAAAATACAAAAAAATGGTACACTTTTGGTAAAACAATAAAACTGTAACTGCTATAAAAATAAACTATACATATATCCGTATAAAACAAAATAATACCATTAGTTCTCTGAAGAAAAATTGGCACTTATTTCAACAGACTTTCGTCAAAATATCCACCTTTACACTTAATAACTTCTTTACAAATTTTGAGTAGCAAGCATTTGTAAGGTGTTTCCACAGCTGTTGTTGCGATTTTGGACGGTATTCTTTCACATTTCTGTCTAGCTCATCCCACATCAACTCGATAGGATCCATATCGGGCGATTGTGCGGGTCAAACCATATTTACAAGCAATCCTTCTTCTTCTTCTTTTTGTTTCACATAGTCCTTACAAAGTTTAGCACTATGTTCTTTTAAAATTTTCAAATATCCTGCTTTTCTTAAAATACCATCAACTCTATTCAAATCTCCACCCTTAAAAGAAAATGATTCCAAACAAGAACTGGACCTCCACCGCGTTTAACTGTTGCTACAACACATTCTGGTATTGTCCTTTCGCCAACTCGTCTGCGAACAAAAACGCGCCAATTACTTCCAGACACTTAAAACTTGGATTCGTCCATCCACAAAACCCGCTTCCACATTTCCACATCCCAAAGTTGGTGCTCCTTCGGCCATTGTAATCGCCTTTTACGATTTTGTGATCGTACCAGTGGTTTACTTACAGCAAATCGCCCTTTTAGTCCCAACTTTGATAAACGTCTTTTTACGGTAGTCACACACACCGGATTTTCAAAATTTTTAAGTAATTCTGCGCGAAGCTGTAAAACTGTTAACCGTCTATTCCGTTTAGATAGCAGTTTAGATAGTATGTGATCCCTCATTTATGGCCGGTAGTGTATGTATGATAATATCTATGTGGGTAGATTTGTGATAAATTGCATATTCTAAACAACTATTATTTTTAGATATTGTTAAATCGAGAAAGTTTAAAGTATCATTAACTTCTATTTCAGTTGTAAATTTTATATTCGCATGTAAACCGTTAATAAAAGTGGGAAAACTATTTAGCTGCCTTTTAGTACCTATGAAACAGGCAAATATATCGTCTACATACCTGTACCAACATTGGAAATTCTTAAACAACGGGTAATTATGGATTTTATTTTCCAAATAATGCATACAAATCTCTACTAAACGCGGGCTAATGGCGTTATCCATGATTAGACCTTTGTTGGAAGAATAAATGTTATTATTAAATGTGAAATGCTTTTGAGAGAGGCAAACTGATAATGTTTTAAAATTTGTTATTTAATTACAGGATCTACTTTATTTAGTACTAAAAGATCAATAATATTAATATTTTTAGGCGGAATGCTGGGAAATAAATTTTGAAGGTTGAAAGAAATTTATGTACGGTTACTTTCTGCTTCTGGGCTTCCGGGCTGGAACCGCGTCATTTGTATATCTGCCAACTACTGCCTGGAAACTGTTGTCAGTTTCAGTGCAGTAGTTGAGCCCCGAAGACGTCCCATACAAATGGGTACGAAACGTCGGCAGATGTACAAGTGACGCAGTTCCAGCCCGGAAGCCCAGAAGCAGATAGCATGGACCACGACCGCGGAAGTCTACGTACCGGATTATGTACGGTTACTTTTTAATTTGAGGCTTTTCAATTTTCGTACTAGTTGTAGGGAATATTATCTATAACTGGGGATAACCCCATTAGTCCGCTTTTAGCAGAGATTTTTATCAATTATTTGGAAAGTACAGTCAATAGTTACACGTTGTTTAGGCACTTCCAATGTTGGTACAGATATGTAGGCGATATATTCGCCTGTTTCGTAAGTATTGAAGGACAGCTAAATAGTATTCTTAACGGTTTACACCCGAATATAAAATTTTCAACTGAAATAGAAGTTAATGATACTTTAAAGTTTCTAAACAATATCTAAAAATAATCGTTTAGAATATGAAATTTATTACAAACCTACACACACAGATACTACTACCATACATAATTCTTCCTGTCACCCGTTTAATCAAAAAAATAACAGCTTATAATAGTATTTACCACTTGGAACTTTCAGAAAGAATTAAATATCATAAAACAAGTTGCGTTTAATGACGATTAAAAGAGCGATTTAATTGATAGCTTGCTGAGTAAACAATAACATAAAAAAGGCCTTCGAATGATATATCCGACTATACGAAAACCAAACAAGTATAATCTGTCAAGTTACATAGGCCCACAATCTAAACAAATAAGTAAGTTAAGAAATATGATGTAGATATTGCTTTTTAAACTAACAATACGCTAGGAAATTTAATTCAAAATAATAAAGACAAAATAAATAAATCCAACAATACGGGAACCCATAAGCTTTCTTCTGGTGATTGCTCTAAGATATATATCTGTCGAACTGAAAGATTTATGAAAACAAGGATATCAGAACACAAAAGAAGTTTTAATTATAACAAAAATGACTTCAACTACGCAGTACATTTAAATACTTGTAATTATTGTTTTAATTTAGAGTTCACCATTCTTGGGAAAATAAAGGGATAAAGTTATTTGAAACTATAGAAATAAACAAACATAAAAATGTAGTAATTTATTAAACGACCAAGTAGATTTAAATAATTCTCCATTGTTAAGTTTATTTCTGTGTTATTGTATATCACCTCCACCCTGAAAATAGTTTAGTTGACTAGAATATATTCCGCTTGTGTTAGATTTACCTTTTTGCCTGAAGAAGTCAGTGTTGGCGAAGCAATTGTTACTATTTTTTTTTTAATAAAGATACTTTGTGAAAATCACACAACTGAGTTTTTGTTTTTAATTTCGTTATGGACAAATTCGCACATTTATAGCAACTAATTCACATCCGCTCTTAGAATGACTTAAGGTTTTTGACTGTCGCCGTTTATCTTAATCGAAAAGGCACGAAAACCTTCCTGGACAGTAGCCACGGATTTGAGTCCGGTGTGATACGCCAGTAATTATAATAAGAAAGAATTCTTTTCAAAATAAGACTATTATAGATAATAATTCGGTAACAAACCCATACCATATTTTATTTTGCAAAAATAATTTTTCTTCTAACATATATTGTGAACGATATCTATAATCTAGATTATACATACTGTATGATTAGCATTTTCAAATCTTGAAATTTTATCCTCGTCTCAGGAAATAAAGTGTGCAAAATATTATTATTTATTGACCCGATACTGTATTAAAAAAAGCATCAGAAGTAGTAAATTTAGAATAAGCAAGTAAACGGCTTAATCCAATTTGGCAGTCTAATAAATTTAGTGTCATTCCATTTAATCCTTTGCAAGCTAGGGCGTCAATTATATGAAAAATATCCAAATAGTTTATTTATTAAGCGACGCATTTCAGACAGGTACCACTTTCTGAAGCAACGGACAAATACTTAACTGCGTTTTAAACTGACTATCTGGCTAAAATTCTTTTGCTTCCCAAGTGGTTTTTAATTTTTATGAAACGAATAAAAGATAATAATAAATAGAAGTACTTGCTTTGAAGAAAACCAAATCAATTTGTATAAATAAGTTCATTAACACAAAAATAGTTTCCTACATTAATGGGCTTGAAAATATAATATTACAAGAATCAGTTCTTGAACTCATAAGTTTTGACTACATATAAAAAGCTATACTCATTTGGAGGTACCTTTTTCAAAAATGAAAAAAAAATAAAAACTTCAATTTTATCGGGTATTCTTTATTATCATACAAAAGAATCGTTGTTGATATTTATTTTTTAAAAAGTGTTTCCTTCAAATGTTGATTGTGAATGCGTCTAATATGCTTCAATCTGAAGTCCCAATTTTCGACGACGAGTTTAAGCATTTCAAGCTATATTTGGCGGATAACGCAAGTAACGTTGGCTTGCACTTGCTCAATCGTAGCTGGCTTATCCATGTAGACTTTGGATTTTACGTAGTCCCCAAGGCAAAAGTCAAAGGTATAATATCATATGATCTGGGCGGCCATTGGGCAGGTCCATTACGTGAAATTAAGTGTTTACCAAATTGTTCTCGCAATAAAGCCATGCTTTCACAGGCTGTGTGGCAAGTAGCGCCGTCTTGTTGGAACCAAATGTCATCGAGATCACCTGCTTCAATTTCATGCAGCAAATAGTACGTTGTCATGGCGCGATAACTGGCGCCATTCACAGTTACGTTGAGATCGTCTTCATTTTTGTGGAAATATGGACCGATGATTCCACTTACCCATAAACCACACGAAACCGTGGTTTTGTCTGCATGTAACAGCAGCTCTTGAACCTCTTCGAGTTACTCTTCACTCCAAACACGGCAATTGTGCCTATTGACGTAGCCATTAAGCTAGAAATGGGTCTCATCGCTGAACAAAATTTTGGTCGTAAAAAGTGGATCTTCTTCGAGCTTTTCAAGGGCCCAAAGGCGGTGATAATTCGAAAGGTCGGTCGCTTTCGATTCTTGAACGAGTTGAATTTTATATGCTTTTAAACTAAGATCCTTATGTAAAATACGCCAAGTTGCGGCATACGACAAGCCAAGTTGTTGAGATCTTTACTTTTCTTTTTACTACATGCTAAATGTGGTCTATTTGGTCGCGTATTATCCAATAATGAAAATTGCGTTTCAAATTTTTCGATGCTATAGTGAATTGTGGGTTCGGTGGACCGATTACGTAGATCATAAATTTCTCTAAGCGCACGAAACACATTTCTCGTGAAACGCTGATTTTCGTAAAACAGCTGAATAATTTGTAGACGCTGTGCCAAGCTGAGTCTTTCCATAATAAAGTGTCACACAATACTTTACTAAAATAGCGTAAAATTTTGATACGACTCACACTTTATCTGTCAAAAAACCGCTTTTAAAAAAGTACATCATAATGAATCACTCATTATTACAATCAGAACTGCTGTGGATGTGTTTTTTCAAAAATTTTATTTTGGATAATTTTTATTAATTAGTAATTTAGAAATTTCAATGTTCAAAATTTAAAAAAAAAGAATACTTATATTCACATTGAAAAACCGAACTAAAATCAAAACCGATCACAATTTACAAATTTTGTTAAGGCCAAGATTGAAGTATCAAATGAATATAGTGCAAAGAAAAGATTATTTTCACAGATTATCTAGTGTAATTACTAATATTAACAAAGCATTCACAAGCGTACATACTCATAGAATTGCTTATCCTTTTTTAAAGTTTGTAGATATGTGTTCAACAAACATTTGTATACTTTTCGAAACTAAATAATATTTTAGTAACTAGTTATTCGATGAGTTCACGCAAAAATATAGATAAATACTTCAAGGACTAGTGATAATTTTTTAAATTGAACTAATCAGTGGAGAGCAGAGAAGTTTCACAAAAAAAATGTGATACACTTGAACAACATCGGATCAAAATCAAGTAGTTTATACCTTCTCCAGAAACTAAAACTTTTAAAAATATCGAAAAATATAACTCATTTAAAATATTTTAAAATATATAAATCAAGTTTTATAACCACGAAAAACGAATAAAGCATACATAATTACCATTTTATGAAATTAAGAGTCGAATAGTGAAAGCAATTTACGGAGGATATATAAGGCTGGTAACGTAAGATGGGAAGGCATTCATCCGATAAATAGTTAAAGTGTTTCGCCTTTTAGGAAGTTGATTATTATTGGGAGGGACGGGGTGATACCGGGTGATTCCGATGTTTTAAAAGAGCCTTTTATAGAAAATTCTTTTTCGGGAAAACTGGGAACAAGACAATAACATCAATACCCAGTTTATTTAACGTTATTGTTTCGACGGAGTACGCCCTGTAAAAATACAATAGATCCCATCGACCTGTGAAATCGCAATCAGATCACAAATTTAAAATGAACAGTTCGGGAAAAGGAGAAGACGGATCGCGGTAGTGTCGCTGGTGAGGGCGGAGAATGCGGGGAAGGTATCGAAGGGGTCGTTAGACTAGGCGGTGGAGGTGTCGGTGTGACTGGGGTTTTTGGCGATTTCTTTAAGCTTTTTCTACCCTTAGCCTCTGAAAGAGGATTTAAAAGTGATAATTAAAAACTCTTCTTCCCTGTCAAGATGCAGTCTTCATTATTTCTAAAAATTAACTCAATCGATAATTGTCATTGTTAAAATTTGATGGCCTTTGACAGAAGACTTATCTACGAGGTACGATCGAAAAGTATTTATTTATTTTCGAGCATAATGTACAAACAAAAATTTTTATGAAATAAAAAAAAATCAGTGCTCTCTTTTCCTGAAAATTGGAAATTGGAAATTTCCACTTACGATAAATTATTGCTAACTCTAATATAAAACGAAAAGCGAATGAAATTTGACTTAATTCGTTTTTGATTTATTACAATTATCGAGAACTTTTTTAATTAGAGACTTTTACAATTTTCAAAGAAAGGGGAACAAGTTTAGTGCAGTTTATTCTGGTCCTAACTTTCAACCATTTAAAATTTATATGGATTTAAATGGAACATTTTTATATTAAAGTTGTATTTCCAATAATATGTACTATGCAAAAGTATTATAAGAAAGTACGGTTACGCATAATAAAACTTTAAATAAATATTTTCTAAAGTCATATTCACATGCACGTATGTATATTCTGAATCTTAAAGGATAATCTAGCTATAAAATGGGATTGTCACTTTCTGATAGTTAATATTAACGGTTATTAAAATTATTATATATTAATGAGAATCCAAAAGAAGAGAAATAATAGCAAAAGAATGTAACAAAGTTTGTTACAAGAATTTAAACGGACACTAAACGGAAACAAGAGAAACATCGTATACGGAACAATACTGACTGCATCATATTAATAGCTAATATGGAGTGAAACAATCGAAGTTCTTTTTAAATGTAAAAGAAACGCAAGTGAAATTATCAAGTTTTTGACAATAAAAAACGGGCGCTTTGACAAGACTGAACCTCGGCCAGAACTACCCAAGAATATTATAATATACCAGAGTTTATTGTGGTTGGAAATTAGCCCTTGGGTAACCCAGGTCTGAACACACTTAATTATCGATTGCGGACAGATTTGGAGAGAATGGTCTAAAAGGTCACAGAAATTTAGAGTTTGAATAAAGAATTGACGGCATTTGCAACTATGATACTAATAAATACAATACGTCCCGCTATATATGGTGAGTCACGACCATTGACTAATTCAATGCAGAAAGCTCGACGTAAGTCACCACTAAGATATTAGTCGAGCTTAAGAAAGATGTTAGATGAGTTATAACGTCTGTCGTTGATAACTTTGCTTTTATTAAGATAATGAAAGCGTCGATAAATTGAATTTTCAAGATACTCTTTCTTTTAGCAAGACAATAAATCAAAATATAAAATCTATCTGGTTCTGAAATTGTTAATCTATTAAACTCGCATGTTTTGAAAATGTACCCAGACTCTCTCTAGAACAATGTGATAAAAATGGCGAGAAAAATCATTAAAAAATATAAAATAAAATTTTGATATACATGACAACCTATATTGCGGATAAACTTAAAACAATTTTATTTCTCAAAAAGTTGCAGTGTAAAGTTTGATGTCACCCGCTGGGTGAATGCTATTTAAATGGTCTAATCATTGAATAAAGTGTAATGGACTGGATAAGAGAATAGTCCGTCAAGAAATTTTTAATAGACTGCATATTAATTTCGATATCTATATTAACATGAAGAAGTGGATGCTTATATGATTGTGGTGAGGAACTGGTCGCTGTACATATATTACGGAAGAAATTCTAATTTTGGCAAGTAAAGTGTTATTAATACTGCCAAATACTATTTAGTTATATGTACATGTTGCTTCTAACTGGAGCAAATAGATAAATTACCGATGGAATTCCTTTATATTGAACATATTTGATTGAATCCCAATTACTCTCAATATTAATAAACTAAAATTAATTTTCGTGGTTAAAGTTAGAACCTAATTAAATGTAATATAGCAGAGAAGTTCAGTACAACAAAAATAAAGATTTTGTTCTTAAAAGTAATTTGTAATAGTTACAGAATTTAATTACGATTATTACAGGTGATCAGGAATATACTCAACACTGCAACTGCGTGAGCAACATCTACGAACAAAGCTTCCTTAGATATTCGAGGTTTGTTCATTTTCTGTTTATGATGGTCTCAAACCCACACTATTTTTTAAGATGTGCATATATTATTCTCTATTTATTTGACAAATACTAAAAAAAAGTCTCAACGGAAATGTTATAACAAGAGTGGAATTTTTTGAGTAAGTATCGTATATATAAAAGGCGCGTTCACTACTCGACTTTTAGTAGTAGTTGAGGGACGGAGGTTAGAGCGAGATAGAGAAAGTAAAAACGACAATGAGTGCGCGTGAGATGGATCTTGCGCATTCGAGATTCTCTCTTTCTTTCATATGCATGTGTATATACCTATATATATATATATATATATGTGTATATGTACATATAAACATACACACACACACACACACGCACACACATATATTAACCGCGCGTGATTATTTCCGTTGGATTTTCGAAGATAAATCATTTACAATACTCACTCTCAAACAAAAACTGATGTTTGTCTTCATTTTAACTTAAACATAGTTAGCGGCCGGATCGCGTTCGAAAAAACAAAAAGGAAAACAAAATAAAAGAAAAAAAAGGAGAAAGGAAAATATAAAATCGGTATGTACTTGGCTAGAAATATATTCATGCCACCAAACGATGCCGCTCTGTGATTTAGATAAATACACACAACAAATGTTTGTTAATATTTCTTCGAAGCAACATTTCCTTTATTTGCTCTATGCTCGTCGGTACGTCGGTACTAAGTTCCCGGAGTATTATAATGCGCAAGTTTTTAAAGGCCGCCGGGGTTTTTAAGAGAAAACAAAAAAAATAATACATATGAAGCAGAGTGACAAACAAACAATGTTACGACGTTCATCACCTGTATGGGAGATTTTTTTTTTCACGAAACCCGGTGTATTATGCCACAATGACGGCGACCCGTTTCTGCCTGTATGTGTGTGTGTGTATATCGAACAACATGCGTGGTCCACATACACGACACAAATAAACACATTTCTAGTTCATTTGTGTTGAGTTGGCCGACAGCGAAAAGGGACGGTGCGTACGTAACGCGTGCGTGCCAGTACGCGATAGCGATACACTACACACTACACTTTGACTGGATTGCCATGAACAGATAATAAACATCTTTTATCTACACATCATGTTTATTTGTTTATTGTAAACTTACGTCATTTGTTTATTCTATATGACAGAATTAGAATTATTGGAAGGTTATATTTTTTTTCTCCTACATGTCGAATGGATCTCTTATATAAGCGGCGTAAATAAAAATTACCAAGTCATTTTTTCCTTTCTTTGCGTTATTCTTTGAACGCAATTTTTATTTATGCCAATTTTCTCTTGTTACAGTATTGTGGAATTGGGAAAAAATCATATAACCATCGTGTATTTGAATTTCACAACGCAGAAAAAATATTATTTCGTAATCTATAAATTTGTTGCAAGAACAACATACATATGTACATACATATATACATTGCCGTCAACTCGATGTTTATTATTATTAATTAAATATACAATGATGATTACTGGCTAGTTACGATATTCAACAAACACGTCTCTTAAATGCGAAATGGACTTGTAGATGGAAAAATTTATATCGAATTATCACCAATGATACCAAAATAATCTTTAAAAATAATTTAAATAATAACGGAATTTCTAAAGAAGTGTGCGACGGAATTTATTTGTAACAAGAATACGAGGTGTGGCTAAATAATCAATATGTTTATTACGAGCGCCTACAATAAGAAAAAAAAATTACATTGTACCAAATAAGCAATTATAATTTCAGAAAATCGTAACTATTGTATGAAAATAGATTAAAAAATGTAATGTAATAACACGGGATGAGCAACGGCATCTGTCCACAGTCGGCAACAGAATAATTAGATTAGCATCGACATAAGATTGGCTGTACTGTTTACTTTTGATGTTTATCATTGATAACCATAATCTAATTACATAAAATATGTCACATAAACATGAAAAAGTGACACCAATGTACGAAGATAAAAATGGTCCAATCTAGAGATTTTTGTTAATAATAATTATGTTAATATGGTCACCATTGTTAGAATTGAATAAAGAAAATAAAACTCAAATGATAAAAGAAAAAAATCCTAAATGCAACATAATAAAGGCTGTTTCAAATTGCGCGGTTTTTTTTAAGAATAAATAAAATATAGATGGTGCACTGAATTTGTCTGGGTATGTGGGCATTTAAAAAGTGTGATGTATGACATTTATAAAAACGGCTTCGTGCATGGTACAACAACGCGTTTAAATTGTTGAATTATTTTATGAAAATCAGCGTTCAGTGTAAAGAGTTTTTAGAAAATTACGTGAATTTTATGGTTTACATAATCGTCCATCTGAAAGCACTATTAGTCGAATTATTAAAAAATTTCAAGAGACCGGTTCCGTGGAAGATCGAAAAAGTGAAAAATACAGTCGTAGTTGTCGTTCACAAGAAAATATTGGTTTGGTTCGTGAAAGTGTTGCTGAAGATCCTGAAATGTCCATTAGACGACGTTCACAACAACTTGGACTTAGTGGATTAATAATATGGCGTATTTTACACAAGGATTTAGCTCTGACGGCATATAGTGTTCAAATAACACAGGAACTGAAGCCTAGATCATTTAAAACGTCGTTCGTTTGTCAATTTCATCAATGAACGACCAGCTGATTTTTCTCAAAAAATAACGTTTTCCGATGAGGCATATTTTGAACTTGTGGCTATGTTAATAAACAAAATTGCCGTATCTGGGGTGAGAAAAATCCACGACTTATTCATGAGAAACCTATGCATCCTAAACGAATTACTGTTTGGGGTGCATTATGGTCAGGTGGTGTAATTGGTACTTCTTTGAAAATGCTGCTGGTGAAGTTGTAACTATCAATGGTGATCGATATCGTCGGATGATAACAGAATTTTTGTGGCTTGAGTTAATGAATATTGATCTAGAGAATATGTGGTTTCAACAGGAACAGAGATTAGGGCCTCAATTATGTGAAAGTGTCATTGAAAATTTTAACAAAAGAGTGGACGTCTGTGGAGCCGCAAGAGGAGGCCATTTGGCAGATATTATTTTTCGCATATAAATGTCATAATTGATACTTCAATTACCAATAAAATTTTTTGAAAATCTTAATTACATTTGTTGTTACAGAAATTATCTATCTATCTAAATTAAGAGGTCAAGTTTTTTTTGTTGCACATTAAAGTTATAAAGTTATTGTTCTTTTTATTGTGCATAAAAGACTATATATGTACATATTAGTGCAAAATATGTTTACGGATGGGGTCTACAAGGACCACAATTTAAAATAAAACTTAAATTATCTAAAAAAATTGTTTGTAGATGAATGTTTTCTTTGATTAGCTTTCTTAAATAAAATGGTGAAGTGGCATATTTTTTGACTCCGTAATCTAAAACAACATTCTTCACATGGTTTAGAAAAAAACATTTTATAAAAATAAGTATGGACATTTAAAATTTTTACACCGTATTACAGTACAAACATCAGTTTAACAGGAAAAGTTATATAATTAACACCAACACAAAATACACTACAATATGTAGCGTACATAACCAGTACTTTTCCTTATTTAGTAATATTTACAATGTTCGCGTTTGTTGGGGAGTGGGTTCTGTTCTATAACTGGCTGATTCTGATTTTTCTGAAAAACATTAACTGATTATTCTTTGCTTCATATATTCTTTTACTAAATCTTTTCCGGCATCTTCGGTAAAATGGCTGCAATTTTTATTAAATTCGCCATTAGATATACTTGTCCTTGTCTGTCCCTGTTAATAATAAAGAAATTAATGATAATGACATTCAACAATCCATAGAGCATCTGCGTACTTCTATCCACATTGCAAGCAGTAATAATTCGATCATCCTTCTAAGACTCATTAGTGTACAGTACAGAAAGTAGCTCTCCGAGAAATCCGAGCTAAATTCCAGAGAGATGAGGATCGTAACACATCTGAAAAGGTCGTAGGGGAATAATATTTTTGGCTATCTCAAGTAATCTTAAATCTTCCATCAATTATATCAATAACATCTACTCCTCTTTTGATGATATTATAAAAAGCTACTACTTTCTAGTTAGGCCTTGCCTTCAAGCTTTTGGTGAATTTTGTCAGCGTTATGGATTCTTCACAATTGGAAATAATGGTAATTGGTAAACCATTCATATCTGAATGTACGCCATATTTGTTTTTATAAATATATCACTGAATCAGGACTATGTTCACATTAAAAATCGTGCAAATTATCAAGTATAATCAGTTGAAATTGCACCCTACTTTATCTGGAAAGCATTATTCGAACAGTTTACATTAAAAATATGATGCTTCCTGATTTTAGTATCCAACAAATCTTCAATAGAATTTTTTGTAGAATTTTCCTGTGCAACTCATGAAGTAAGTTTAAGATCATTGTCGTCAATACCTAATTCTACAGTACTATTTTTAGGACTTTCATTTTATCCACTTTTTGCATAAATAAACTAATTGCCAGACACTATTTGCTATCATACAGTCCCAGACGATCTATGATCCTTCACAATACTTCACCATAGGTTCCAAATTTTTATCAAGAAGCTCATTATTAAGTTGCCTCAATATTTTTACCTTCCGTCAGAGTCGAAGATATTCAATTTATTCTCATCAAGTATAACCTGCTACCAGTAGTTAAAACCTTTATTTAGATGAAATAGGCTCTCACTAATTGAGCATTTAATTTGAAAAGACATGAAAATAATGTCCAAAAACTATTTACAAATGAATAACAGACACTTTACTACACTGTAGCATCTATTATCAGATTGAAAAATCTATTCTAGTAGCAATTTGATGATATAATGATAAAACTTTTGAACATTGTTTTTCATGTCTTTTCATCTTTGTAGATTCATGCTTTTTAGCAAATTTTAGATCCTTTGGACGATTGACATTTGAAACGAAATGTTTGTTCTGCAAAATATTATAATTCATAATCATAATTATATTTCCACTAGCATTAATACTAACAACTTTATTGAGAAATTTTTTAACTTTTGCT
This sequence comes from Dermolepida albohirtum, assembly GCA_031893035.1. NCBI lineage: Eukaryota > Metazoa > Arthropoda > Insecta > Coleoptera > Scarabaeidae > Dermolepida > Dermolepida albohirtum. Next base: position 134,135 of record JAVIWB010000351.1, read on the forward strand.
GCTACTTTAGGTACACCTAGTTCATATTTGTTTGAACTGTTTATTTGTTGTCGATTTATTCATTTTAGACCTATTTAAAACACGATTGACTGTTTTATAATGTTTTACTCTAAACTAAACAGTAGATCTGCTTCCACTTTTAATTTTGGCTATAGTACCATAACTCTTTCCATTTTGATGATGGCGAATAATTAATTCACGAATCTCATTGCTTGTTTGATGCATTTTTTAGGTTTAGTGCTCAAAATATAAGCTTGTGTATTTTACCGACGCCGAATGCGAAACTCTGTACTAGAATAGTCATGGTTCCATTTTCCAGAGATGTTGCCTATGGAGTACATTCATAAATATTTATCGTTTATATTATATTTCGTTGGCTCTGTATATTAGTTAGTGGATGTTGTAGTACATAATATACAGATATATAAAAACACTTTAATGGATTATTTACGCGTATAGATGACTTTTTTTGAGTATACATCTTTAAAAATCAGTTTTATTAGCAATTGTATTTGCTAATATCGGTTGCTTTTTAAGAGCTTGAGAACTTGATAATGATAATATAAGACAGAAATATTGTTGGAATGAAATTTTTTTTATTATAATATGGTAGATAATTTCATGGCATTTATTTTTTAAATATGATTTCCGGCATATGTCCGCCGCGGCTACGAGTTACATGGTCCATTCGATCAGTCCAATTTTTGACTACTTTTTCCAATAAATCTGGCCGTATGGCGTTAATGGTGGCTTGAATATTGGCTTCCTATGCTTCAAGAGTTGCTGGTGTGTCGGCATAAACCAATGACTCAACATAGCCCGATAAAAAGTAATCCAGAGGCGTTGAATCGCACGAACGCGGAGGCTAGTGAACAGGACCATTTCTGGAAATAAAGTTGTCACCAAATTGATTTTCCAATAAATCTACTGCGCGCTATATGGCAAGTTGCGCCGTCTTGTTGGAACCAAATATCGTCGATATTTAGCCGATTAATATTTGGAAACAAAAATTCAGTCAGCATGGCTCGATAGTGCTCGCCATTTACCGTAACGGCAGCTCCTTCCTCATTTTGAAAGAAATAAGGACCGATGATGCCGCAAGGGTATAAACCGCACCAAACAGTCAATTTTAATGGATGTAATAGTGATTCGTTAATGGCTTGAGGATTGTCTTCGTTCCAAATATAGCAGTTTTGCTTATTGACGTAGCCATTTAACAAGAAATGAGCTTCATCACTAAACATAATTCTTTGATAAAAATGCTCATCGTCGGCCAGTGTCAAATGAACCCAATCAGCAAAAATGCGACGCAAACGATGGTCGTTTGGTTTCAACTCTTGCACGAATTGAATTTTATAAGCACGTAAGCTAGGATCCTTACGTAAAATTTTATGAATTATGTTGACCGTAAATTGGACGAAGTTCTCTATGAACTTCGCGAACAGATTAATTTTTTTCAAAGTAAATTTTCACAATTTAGAAGCGTTGTTCTGGCGTTAAACGATTCGTGATGACTTGCCAAACCTTACTGAACAGAAATGTCAACACAGTTTGACATTATCAGCTGCCAAACCATAGTTATCGATATCGAAAGTTCTCATGCAGCTTAAAAAACACCCATTATAAACATTACACTTAGGTGGAGTTTTGGGAAAAGTATTCGCACGTAGTTCGAAAGTTATGTGCTGAGGATTTCAATTTCGAAAGGATCTCTTAAGACGAGGGGATGTACTCGTACATTAAGAAAAAAATCGTGTTTTTGAGTAAGTAATATTTAAATTTTAAAGTAGCACAGCGTCAGTAATATTGACTAAAATAGAAACACATTCTAAAAGCAGTTGCGAATTCTAAATCAATTTAACGCCCCTTAATTTTTCAAAGAGTTTAGTACTACGATTTGCATTTTCACGTTGGAAATACATAGAAAACAATTTCAAATATAAGTGTTCGATTAGATAGAATTATATTTGTCGAGATATAAATAAAAAAAACCGTTATTATTATATCAATCATTTTTCCTATGCATTTATTGGAGTCGGATTGTTGAACTAATACGATTAAATCTCGATCTAACAGACGTTTATTTGACTATATTTCTGATATCGAGAACATTTAATATAATTCAATATGAACTAATACAATCTTCAGTTAAAAATATACGGACCGATGATTGTGATATTAGAAATTGCGTTAAAAATATCCTCGCACTCATGTTAAATTTATTTTGTAATTAACTGACGTACAGTGACACAATAATACGTTTCAAATATACTATATATAAAAGTTTCAATACACGCATTAAGCCTTGCAGTTATCTTTCAAGCATTGATATTATTCGAAATCAATGTTATTGTTTATTTGTTTGCATTGATTACAAAATACGTAAATCATTTTGCAATAAACTCCAACCACATCGATAATATAAGTAATAATAAAAAATGTATGAAAATATTTTTGATACACTTACAGTATATGTATCTAATACATATTGGTAAAAGTGGTGTAACATGGAAATGAAGTAGTTCGATAAATTACATTGGATCGAAAAAGTCGCCATACGCATTCTCAATTTACGCTTCTATTTTAACTATCGTATTTATGATAGAAACATTTTTACATGAAATTCTGAGATGCATTATCGCAAAATAGCAGTTTATTCTGCGAGAAACAAATAAAATAATTAATATGCGAAATACATGCAAAACTACAGTCCAAAAAGTTAGATGTAGGATATCCCTGACTATAATCGATATTATTAAAGAAAAATTCTGTACATTGTAAATAGTCAGTATTATTGTTAAAGATGGGGGAGCGGCACGAGAAATATATAATTATTAAATTAAAAAATTAAGGAAAACAAATATATAATTAATAATTAGTTGCTTATGAAACACATGTTGACATGAGTTACAATGGGAAATAGGCTTTATCGGTTATACAGTATGTCTCAGAGAAACCGAACTTTTTTAAAATAAAAACAAAAGCTTACTATTTTGGTAAAATTCGTTTAGTTTACTCAAAGTAGTCGCCTTCGGCTTTAATACAACATTTTGCACGGTCAATTAACATGTCGAATGAATTTTTAAGTTCATCTTTAGAGATGTCCTCTAAGATCGCTGTTAACGCCTTTTCAATGGCTTCGACGTCAAGATAACGCTGTCCTTTCATCAGCAAATGTAGTTTGAAGAATAGACAGAAATCACAGGGGGCCGAATCCGATGAATACGGTGTATGGTTGATGGTTAAAATGCCATTTGTAATTAGAAAACATGTAACAAACGTCAGCTACCATTTTCACGATATTGAAGGCGCGCTCGACGAATACGCGCCAAAAGACGCTTAATAACACCAAGATAATATACAGCATTGACTGACTAATTGATATAAACTCTTTGTGCATTATGCTTTTTCGAATCATAAAAACAAATCAACATTGTCTTCATTTTTGACTTTTCCAAACGGCTTTTTTCCGCCTTTCTTCGCTTGGATTCTTCATTCAGAGTTTTGACGCTTGGTCCCTGGATTATATTGAAAACACCACATCTCATCGCTAGTTACAATAGAATACCTGGAGTTTTCGTGCTTTTTTGAGTCTTTAATCAAGTCTGTACGATTCAGTTAGCTTGTGTGATACAAACCTTGCACAAATATTTTTAAGTCGAAAATGCTGTGTCAAAATGCGATGAATTGAATCTTTGGAAATATTTAATTCCATTCCCACGTATCACAATGAGAATTTCGGCTCGTTTCTGATAAATTCACGCACAAGTTCGATGTTATTTTCCGTAACCACAGATTCCTTTGCACCAGGATGTTCGTCGTCATTTATGTCCGTACGACTGTCTTTAAATCATTTATACTACTCATACACACTCGTGCGTGATAAACACGCACTTGTTTCATCAAATTAAATGTTTCAGTAAACGATATACCGAGTTTAAAACAGAACTTGATATATGCTCTGTCCAAAATTCATTTTTCGACCAACGCCAAATACACACTGTTTCTTTATGCGCAATTTCTCTGCTTCTAATGATGCAAATTTCACTTTTTAATAGGTGGCGATTCTAATAATTACTATTTTAAAAAAATTTTCTCTGCGATAAATTGTGTATATCGAAAAATATAGGAAATTACTAATTAGTTGCTAGCTATTTCAAGTATTATTAATGAAAATAAGTAATATATAAATCGAGTAGCTATTCAGGAATAAACACTTCAGAAACAAAGTGGAAATTTCAAAAATAACCAAGTATACAAGACCCCATAACGTAACAGTTTGCCCTATGTAACATTTCAGCTAATACGGACTAATGTATTTACTTACGACTTCAAGCAATTAATAATAATTACGAGGAACACCTAATTCAATGAAATGTAGTAAGATTAATACCACACGGTAAAAAATTTTTGATAAAATTTATTATCCTTCAAGTAGGTGTAAGAAAATAGATATAATTTTACCCAAAAACGTATTAGTGCTAATCAAATTCACTATCGAATATACGTATCATTCATTGTCAATATAATTTTGTCACCGAATTAAGGGGGATTTACTCTTTTTGGGTCTCTCAATTTTGATATTGTCATACAATACTAACGCTTCTTGTAAATATTATAAATTCAATTATTTTAACACCAAAAACGAATGGTCGCAGGGAACACCGAAAAAGAGTTAAAAAAATGTTAGAAATAATTCCAGATTTTTATGTGTCTAAGAATCATACTATGAGACAAACTGGTGCATAAATAATAGGCAAAGGAACTTGTAGGATGGTTAATACACAAATGACTGATGACATAAAAGGAATGGCTAGGAGTTAAATCCACGGACTTAAAAATATAAGGAATGGTGTTGAACGACGATGTTGATGAATAACGATCCACAAGCAAGTGCATTTGTACTGGTTTAAATCTTGGAAGATATTGCATGATGCAAATTGTATTTGAAATTGTAAGAAATGTCTTCTCAGATAAAAACATCTGTATACTAACAAACCAATTTCTCACTTCAGTTTTGAAAAGCCCATTTCAGTAAATTGTTTTTGTTTTGATTGTTTATTTGTTTGCTATAATACATTTAAATTTAATGTTTTAAAAAATAAAAGTAAGCACAATTTGAGCGCTATAACAAATTGATTGAAACTGAAACGTTTTAAATCAACTTTTAATTACACATCATTCGAATAATTTATCCAAACTTGTTGTTGGGTTGTCGGGAAATTATGACGCATTTTTGCAATAGATGGCGCTCTGGGAGAAATTGAGAGATTTGATCGAGTGAGAATTTTATAAAATGTGAAAAACATTTCCGTTATATTTTACTCTTTTGCGTCCATAATAGGAAGAACGCACATCAAGCTCGTGAAAAGTTTCGTAAAATTCACGATAGTAGTGCTCTACAAGAACGTTAACGCCAACGATAGTTCACAAAATTCAGTGAATTTAATCTTAACGACACTCTTCGTTCAAGAGGGCCCTCTGAGATTGCTAACAAGACGTTGATCGAGAAACTCACGGCATATGACATGGAAGGATGCAGAAACGTTAAACATCCATCATTTGAGCATTCACGATTACATGAAAAAACAAGAATATGTCAGTAAATTTGTTGTTTGGGTCCGCACGAACACAAAGAAATTCCTTTGACAGCTCGTGCGCGATATCCTGCTCCATTTTTGAAACAAGTGATAACTGGTGATAAGATGTAGATTGAAAAAGATTTTTGACCCGACTTGAAGATTCGCTTTAAACAATATGGAAAGGAAGAGGGAGGTTATGGACTCGGTGTGGTGGAATTTTAAAGTGCATACTGTTAGTAATTGCAGTAGAAATATCTATTTAGAGCTTATTAATCTTGAAGGAGTGATATTTCATCACGATTACGCGAGACCACATTTACCGTTAAAAATTATTTTTCTTTCTTCAAAGCTCCTTGCATGGTGTAAGTTTCACCTCGTATGTTGTAAATCAGCACTTTGTAAAGTTTTCGACGATAGAGATAGGCCCTTCTCTGAGCGAGGAATTGCAAAAGTCACCAAAAGATGGCCAAATTTATTGATTGATTCTCCAATAAATGCTTAAGGTGAAAATAGAACCTATTTCGGTGTGACTTTTCCCAACCCACTGTTGTCTTTAAATCTCGTTAGAGTAAATTTATTTGTATTTTGTTCTTTTAATTAGATCTATCAACTTTGAGATCTAGTTATTCTAGGTGGAATTCTTCGTCAGGATATTAATTTCTTATTTGGTGAACTTGCGTTTCTCCAAAGTTTTGACATTGGTTTAATACGTGGGTCGTGCTTCCCTTTTCTACTTGGCGGAATACATATTGTTTCTTCGATCAGGCTCATGTTATTAATATGTTTGTTAAACTTATAATGTCCTTTTAACATATACTATAATTTAAACAAACTTTTTGTCGATGGCGTAAAAAGTCAAAATGAACAACACTTCAGACCTACGCTAAGTAATCATTTATCTTTTAATAAGGTAAGTACATTAAATATACTGCAAAACGCACAAACGAATTATTAATATTTAATGTTATATCACGATATTCTTTGTTTATTAATAGTTCCTGAAATAATATTTCCATTATGATATTAATTAACTGTACAAAGATTTTTAGCCCAGTGTGTATAACTCACTGATTCGTTCGTGGATGTTAAATTTTTAGATGTAAAGCAACAAATGTTTTTGCTTTACATACATATATACGATATGCATGTACGTATGAGAAATTTGATTGCAATATGCATAAGCCTGAATATTTTCGAATAGAACGCTGTAAAACAATCATATATGCATACACAACGCACTTAACACCTATTTTTAAATACGTATACTTTCATTACTGATGTTTTAAGTTCGATTTTATCGCTGTTATTAAATTTTTTTTCTGAAAACTTTTATTGTAGTTCTCGCTAATTGATTGACTTTTCTAATATATTTTTCGAATAGTTCGAGGTGAATTCTGGCACTTTTAATATTATTCAAAGCGAAAATTTGATCGAATTCAGTACTGAAATCTTAAACCAATCTATTTATGTGTGTAATAAGTGCATCAGCTACTCACTACAATATTTAGATATAAATCTCAGATTTGTTGAAAGGGCATAGATCATACAAATATGTAAATGTTTAAGAGAATCAAAGGAAGCTATTTTAATTTATGTACAATTGCTAGAAAGAAGATTCTGTGAGCGCTGTAATATTGGTTTGTTACGAATTTTACTTTATTAAGTTCTAATGAAGCAAAGAATGTCGATTAAAAATTTAAAAAACGAATTTTATAGTTAAAAAAATAATATGTAAATATTCATTTGTGTGACTAGAATGGTAGAGATATCATGAATTAAATAATTAAAAACTGTTAGCGGTAAAGCACCATGATTAATTTGCATACGATGCAGTATTATATGTTTCAGGATTATCCAGAAGAACGGTACGTGGAATCGATTCTTAGAGGCGACAAAAATCAGACAAAAGAAAATGACGACCATTTCATTAAAACCACGTTATATGTTTATTGTCTGCCTAATAGAGGTAGAGCGAGGGATATCGCCTGTATGAATATCGTCTGCACGTAAACCGCCGATAATCGATATGGGAAAATATATGCTATCGAACCAGATATACATATTTAATTGGTAGTATAAGAGTTAAGAAGTGATTATTGGCTAATAAACTGAAAGGTTTATTAATATATTATTATTTTTATTTAAATACGATGGCGCTAAAATAATATCTTTGGTGAACGATAAACCTTTGATGTGCTGGAATAAAACAGACTGGGAAAAACCTGTCAATACTGTTGAACACAGAACTAAAAAAACTGATGTACCACCTAATACACGATTTAAACTTTATTATTTAATTATTAATGATAAATTGCAATCTAGAAACATACTCGTCAAATCAAGCTTAAATTGTGTATTTGATGATACGCCACTTTTTTTTATTTCTGTATTTAACAGTGTTTAAATCTTTTTGCAGTCCGTTTTGTTTCAACACATCGAAGGTTAACATATTATTTTTGAGCTATGCTTATGTTATGTTGCAGATATTTAACCTAACTTTGAGATTGTTAATTCTTGTCACGCCTATGGTACATGTTGTACCGTTGAGAGCACACTGTCTACAGTGTGGGTTTTGGCTTTAACGGGTATTTTTTGCCGTAGTTTTCCAGGGACGACACTGTTTAATTATATGCTGATGATGACAACCTTAAGTGATTAAGTTAATCAACCACAGCCTCCATCAAAATTACCATATACTCAAGTGCTAAATAATGCTATACTCCAGCAGGACAATGCCCGTCTTTATTATATTACAATTCCTGCCAGAGACCAGCATCAATATTTTCAATTGGCCAGATCTTCATTTAGTTAAAATATTGTCTATATTTTAAAAATTATAAAATTTAAAATATATTCTTTTAATATTTAACTTGCTATTCATCTGATTATATATCCAAGCATTTTTTCTTTTTTATTTTAAGTTTCAGTTTTTCATTTTAGCACGGAGACAGACAAAGTCACCCGAAAAGTTAAAGCATTTTTCGGATTGTTTTACAGCTTTTTATTAACAAATGTGTAATAACTGTCATTTAATATTTTGAGTATTTTATTTTGCGAAAATATACAATCAAACTATTGCAGTCTTTGAATAAGTATGTATTATTTAAAGACTAAAGAACGTAAAACAAATTTTGTAAAATATCATATGGATGGATTTTTGGACACTTACAGAATAACAAAATTATAAAAGTAAATAATTTAAATACATATAAATAACCAACAGCACAGTCAAAAATCGTATAAAAGTCAGACAATGCACACGTGGGCTCTAAAGATACACACTTATTGTTTATCAAATGACATTACGTGCAACAAAAATTATATTTATGTTTACACAATTAAATCCAGCGCACAATAAAGCCTACAACAATTGATAAGGCACATTGATACTAATAAAAAATTTAATGGTACCATTGCACCGCCACAATTCGGATATTTACGAAAACGATTTTCATAGAGAATCAATCATTCAAGCAGTGTGTCATTATGTAACATTTTCAATTTTGAACGCATCATTATTTATGTACTTAATAATAATTTATATTTTTATATTTCAATGAGACTGTAAGAATAATTGAATATAAACGATTGCATTGTAAAATGCTTTGATATTTGGTCTTGCTTCTTTTACTTCTAATACCCCACTTCCTTCCTCCACATAATTAGGATTTGAAGCTCACATCCAATTCCTGATAATTTCTTTTGTCCCAGGCATCTATTTCCTGTTAAGATCCCTCCTTTTATTTAATCTCCCCTTTGATTAGTAATTACGTAGTTGCTATTTTTCATATCAAACAATGAAATATTAATTTTTTTCTGTTTTACGGCTGACAAGAATACCCTTTCTTCACTACTGATTTTAAGTATCTAAGGTATCTTGAAGACCTAACAAAACATCTTCGTTTTAAAACTTTTGAAAGCGTTCACATAATAGAAACATAGTACATATAACATTTTGACGTTAAAAACCAGTTTTCGAGATTTATAAGAAAAATTGTCATATCTTGTTTACTCATTTTTGGGTTTGATTTCTAAGTCGGAATCTCAAATCCATAATTCAACACCATAAATACTTGAAAAAAGAAAAAACTTGAAGAAACTGTAGAGGAAAAAATGAGAATAATTCTTTGCGCAAATATAACGAGAGAAGGGTAAAAAGAAGCGAAATTGGAGCTGAAAGAGGAAGATATAATATGAAATAGTAATATAAAAGGATGGCGTTTGAATTGGGGTCATTTACAACCAAGACGGAATGGGAAAACTAGAAAAAGGTGGTAGAATAAAGTTGAGAAAAATATTTGAACTGTAATTGATAGAAAAAACAAGTGAAGAGAACGCGGCCGGAACACTAAAAAAGATTGTGATAACCAAATGAAAAGAGAAGTTATCCTCTTCATCGAATGGATTTAAATAAACGCTTTAGAATAAGTATAATTTTTCAAGTAACTTATTCAGATATCAACTTTTTTAAAGTAGGGAAACTTCAGCTTATAATTTTTTAAAATATCAAATTTTACAAGCCCTCTTCTATAAATATTTCTGAAGCTGTCAGAGTCGCTAGTAAAGTGCATTTATGATGTTATCGTTTCTATCGTTGTTTTTCAAATGTTCATTTCACGTTCATTAGTGATTCTAATTTCTGATTGTGCCTCGTACAACGGAGCTGAATTTACGTGTACAGACTTTAAATAATTACAGGCATCTATTACATATATTTTTATTTAGGTATTTAGTTAATGTATGCACACATGAATAATGAAAATGGGAATAAAGTATTTTTTCATGTATTTATGAATTATCAAACAAAGATTATTTTTTATCGCTATTTATTTTCTATTTACTTGTTTACTTTGCGTTGTAACACAATGATGTGTGTTCCTTTCAAAGTAAACACACACGCATATATATATACATGTATATGTATATATGTATATATATATATACGTATATGTAATATGTATATACATATACATATATGTATGTAATATATCTTTGACTAATTTCCTATATAAAAGCGCATGCAAAAGAACGTATTTCTAATAAATTGTTATTACCTACGCAGGAAGGTAATCCATGTAACAAACAGCATTAAATTCGTATCATACAAAGAAACACATACATATGTATATACATACGAATATTCTTTTATTTCATTAACATGTATTAACTTGTAACTTATAATTTAATTTGCGAGTAGTTGACATCTTTATTTAAATAAAAACAACACTCATTTGGTTTTTACATTACAGTCAAACACATTCCATTTTAAAAATAACTGTTATTGGTTATTCTTCGTGGTTTGAGGTAGCGTCAGTGTTTTTATCCAACCAAAAACTTGCCGTAGTTTGATGAACTGTTCGATTTATCGTTTATCTTTAATCAGTAATTCAAGGTAGTCGAAGGAGAAAATACATTACCTCCCTCCTTCGAAAACGATATTTTTAATTTAAGAAAATAATTTCTGCGGCTGAAGTGACTTGTAAAGTGAAATGAATCATTAGAATTTCAAAATATTAAAATATATTGTGTAAAATCAACAGAAAGTATGAGAGTATCTTTTTTTTAAAATACACACACATAATCTAATCCCAAGGAAATATCTACGTACTTTCACAATTGATGCAAACATAAACTTATCAATGTGGAAGATAAAGATGCTGATAACAATGTAAACAAATTCTAGGCCAGGAACTATTTGAAGAAGAAATAGGAAAAAATAAATACCAACACAATAATTATTGATAATAATACTATTTGTTGGCACGAAATTCTGAAAATTATTTACTTTTCTCACTAAGAAAATAAAGAAAGGAAGACAACAAATGTGCTAATCGATATGCCTATTAATCTTAAACTTCAAAAATATAGTTATGTGAGTGAAGGAATAATAAGCAGGAAAATAATAATATAATCCATCTACTTTTAATATAACATTGACGGTTATTTAGTTACTAAATAAATGACAACTTTCTAATGGGCATGTCAGGAAATATATAGAATTAAAAAGATAGTAATATAACAAAAATTTTAATGCATTGTACCTGGCGAAGCATTAAAATAGCAGGAAAATAAACAGCTTCGTACATAAAAGCAATCAATTGTTTGACATATTTGATCGTGTGCAAAACAATGCACTTGTAATATTCAGTATGCTACTAATCAACTTCAATAAACCATTAATAATAAATAAGTCTAGGAATAAAATTAATATTTTAGTTATTTAATGGTTTTCATTTACGTTGTTTTTACAAAGTCTAATTTTCGTTGGCAAGCCTCAAGCTCAAATAATAATAATAATACATGCTTTCGTATTCTCCAACAGCTTAAAGTCATTTATAAGGGACGTTGGCAGGTCATGAGTTATTTTTACACCCATGCTTGAGACGCGATTTAAGATTTTTGACTGTGGGCATTAATCTTAAACGAGAGTGAAAAAACTGAGAAACATCTTTTCATGGAATGCTTTTGAATTCCATTCCGAGATCCAGGCACGATAAATTATTAGCTTGCCTTTGAGCTATCATTTGGCAGATATTCATTCGTGTTTGCGTAAATAGTCTCAAAAAAATTATTGGTGAATATATTAGTTTAATCACTGAAGGTTATTATATAACCCCTTTCCACATTAACGTTATATATCAACCTTCAGTGATTAAGTTAATCAACCACAGGCTCCATCAAAATTACTTTGAATATATTACATTTATAGTTAGTCATTTGAATAAGTATACATCTAATAGAATCATTTTAAAAAGAAAAGTAGAAAGTAACAGTTATTGACAAAATCGAATCGATTTTTAGTTACAAGAAGCATGTCAATTACTGTATTGTTCAATTTACTGATTAAATATAATAGAAAACACAGATGGAGGAGGTCTAATCACTGGATAACAATAGTTCCAAAACCGTTTTGATTCCAGTCGTCCTTGGTGAATCCAAGTTTTCCCAAGACACCTTCCGTCTAATTCTAACAAGTACAGTTCGTGAAGTACCGAATATTTCTATTAATTACACTAAGTCAAAAGAACAAAATACATTTCTAAGATCGTGAGAAATTTACTGACGTATAGAATACAAAAATAAGGAATACAGAAATAAGCGCCACAATAAACAATGTAAGTGGTATATAGAGATAAAAAAGGCTGCAAAGAAAGTAAATGTACATCTTTAAATTAATATTTCTTTATATTCTAATACTCTATTGTATTTGAGAAATTTTGTAAACAATTTAAGCTCCAAGATGACTTGAGGAATGATTCTGTCAAGTGAAAACCGTGAGTGCAATTAAAATGCTACTAATATCTTGAACAAATGACTTAAAGAAAGGTCAGAGTGTGCGACAATATCGGGTAATTTAGTTCGTTTTACTTACTATAAAAATATTTGTAGAAAAAAACAGTGGAGTGTTTCGATTTATTAGGCAGTGTGAAATAGGGGAATTTGGAGTATACGTTGGACTTATTGATAGTTGTATTCGCAGATGACTTGGATAGTGTGTATCAATAAGAAGTATAAATAGCTATCCATGTGTTACTCCTCCTTTTTCTGTAAAACTATTAATAGAAACATTTAATTTTTACTAAATACATAGTTAAGTAAATAGAAAGAAAATTGTGGCTACAACTAATTAGCAAATAACGATTTATTCCAGTACTACGAAGCTTATGTATGTATCGATAAAATACAAATATTCTCTTAAATAAAAATAAAAATAGAGATTCTTTTAAGGAAAAAAATCTTGAAAAGCAAAATTGAAAGTCTATCTTAATAAAACCGATATTAAAATCTATTAATTTAAAATTCTAAGCGATTACAAAGACCGTACAGCGTTGATATCGTATAGGTAACAGGAATAAAATTTATCTGCATACATATGTATATAAAAAGATAACTTTTTATAAGACTCGTAGAGTTAGAAATACAAGTCAGCGAAAAATAAGAGATAGAATAAATTACATAATTCATTATGGCGGTAAAAGGTGAAAGCTGATCAATTTTTGGTATGCAACTCGCCCAATATAGCAAAATATTTGGCACGTTTGCTAGAAACAGACATATATAGACATATTTATACTTCCAAATTATTAAAAAATAAATTCATTATAATTGATTTAAAGTCTTCCTACTAACATTTGTCGACATGTAGTTCGATTTTAATTTTTTAGATGCCAAGTTGAAATTACATGGATAACTTGATCGTTTTTACTATGCACTTTAATTATAATTTTCTCTCGTCTAAAAAATTTCATCGTTGTGGCGGTGTTGGAATTAAAACACAGTAGAAGTGGAAAATCGATTCTCACATTAACAAGTTCGCGTCGATACTTAAATGAGTTTTCTTCTCCTTAGCTGGCAGGAGTCATAAAAATATGCAAAAATTAAAGTATAAGGTCGTAAACAACGATAGTTCTTGCACCCCTCCGCGGTTTACTTTAGCAATCTGAACGTATATAAGACGTAGTCCTGTCTGCACCCCCTTGTTTGTTGTTTACACCATAATGGTATCATAATAAGTTCGATGTTCGGAATATAAGAGGAGACATGCTTTGTTTGTGCCGGGATTTAAAACATAGGGGTGCTCAGTTATTACCCTTGCCTCGTCTTAGCTTCGGTTCGACTTGCTCGCCTGCGTCTTTCAACTCTTAAAATCGTCTCAAGGAGGGTAAAAGATTTCTAAAGGAAGTGACCACAAACACTTAAAATCGATCAATAATACGTTATACAGAGTGTTATTTGAGGTCGCAAAACAAAAGTATTTTCACTTGGTTAGTTTTGTAGTGGAAATAATACTTTCGGTCTATCTATTTCAATCTATTTCTATTATGGGTGTATTTTTATATATTTTTTGTCCAAGTTACAAAATAAAGAAGCAAATAAAAGAAATTATTGCGAATCGTATTTATGTATATGCTAATAAGTGTTATAACATTTGTACAACTAATATTAAGTAATATACAGGGCGAGCAATTACATCTATCCGTAACTGGCAACGGAACACTTAGATTGGTCTACTGTTTACTTTTGATGTTTACCATTGATAAACATAACCTAATTACTTATAATATTCATTTAACACATAAAGACGAAAAAGAGACACCAATGTACGAAGATAACGTTCCAATTTTGTGCCATTAATGGAAAAATCGAAGTTCTCACGGTGTATATTAAAAAGGTGAAATCTTTCATACTCTAGAAAGCCATGAATTCTTTTTACAGTATAAATAAATGACGAATGACATCGTTGATAAATCAGGTTACGATGTTTTGGTAAATAATTGCATATACACATTTCAGTTGAAAAGAATAAAAAATTTAATAATAGAAAACATCTGCAATAAATAATCAAAGAACTTTTTGGTTTTTGATATACAACCATTTCGAAAGCAATTTCGATAATAAAAACCGTAATTTATTGTTCCAACAAATCACAATGACAGTTGAATTTTATTGGTAACGACGAATATGTTTTGAAAGAAATAAATTCATAGCCTTCTAGATGGTAAAAGTATTGGATCATATGTTATATATTTATACAATAAAAAGAAACTAACATCAAATATGTTTAATTTGGGTCGAGTTTGAAAAGTTTTTAAAGTACAAACGATGTTTAAAAACATTTTATATGTATTCGGGATGTGAGAAAAGATGCATAAAGAGTCGATACATGTAGTATCATCCTTAATCATGAACCATATGTGTTTTTAACTTCCCGGTATTGCTAAGAAAGTAAGAAAAGCAAAAACATATGCATTTTTATCTGTTTATTTTTCTTATTCTTTTGAAACGTGCTTTTTTCCATTACATTCTATGACACACGATGAGGAACTAACTGATTAGTAATATACGTATGTATGTACTAACAATTCTAACGAATGTGATAAAAGCGACAAAACAGCAATTTTCATTTATTTATAATGTACATGTAAAGAATGATTATTAATATATGCATGTAGAAATAAGCATGAGTCCTGTACTGTACAGTAATAAAATGCTATATCATCAGTTTTTGAAACAAGGTCAATAAGACCTATAACCTATCTTGTTTATACCTTTTACAAAACCCATCATTTAAATAGATTTCGGTCTCTCATGAGGTGGAACTTATTTGTGTTTGGTGAAAATTGTTACTTAGTCTCGGAGAGGGTGGGGTGTACCTTCGACGTAATTTTATGACTTCAGTAAATAGGCTGTGTACATGTAAAATATGTTTGTTTTAGATTAGTGTTGGAGTGGAGAAAAAAACGTTAAAATAAATAAACTATTTCTGTTTAGAAAAATATCACAAACATGTTGTTAGAATAAAGTTACACTGAGGTATCTAAATGTACATACATATGTACATATGCACACAATTTTATTATTTATATGTACACTGCCCGATTTCATAAAGAAAACCATAACTTTGAATGTTCGCGTCAAAACGTATATTCTCCCACATTTATTTATTTATTTATATTTTGCCCAACAGAGTTTCTTTCATTAATAAGACAAAACCAACCATACATACACACAAATGTGTTCAAGAAGAACAAGAAGTAAATACAAAATTTCCTAAATCATAACTAAACATAATAATTCTTTACATGTTAATATCTGACTAAAGAGAAAAAAATATATACACTATCGCTCATAAGTATTTGGTCACTCGCATTTAACCCGCAAATTGTAACAAAATCAAAATTGAAATACCATCTTTTTATTATTTACATATATGAAAAATATATATTTTTACATCTAAAATGTATTGTTGTATAATATACTTATTTAAATTTTAGACTTGTTTAAATGCCCTCCTTTATTTTTAATCACTGCAGCACACAATCGAGGCATTCTTTCGATTAATTTTCGTAATGCCTCAGATTTTATTTTACCCCATGCCTCTGGCAGGTTCTTCCACATATTAACAGCAAATGTGAGGGCTGATTTTCTCACCTCTCGGTCAAGTTCTTCCCACAGCAACTCGATGGGATTTAAATCGGGACTCTGGGAAGGCCACGCCATAACTTTATGATTCCCTGGTTCTCCAATTTCTGTAAATATTCCCGAAATAGTTTGGAAGTGTGTTTCGGGTCATTATCTTGTTGGAAGATAAAACTCTGACCCGAAACTTTAATTCCAGAGGGGATGGCGTTTTCCTCTAATATGCGCTTATACTGTTCTTTTTTTAGTATACCTTCCATTTTTACGAGATCGCTAACATTTGATCCAGAAAAGCAACACCTTATCATGACTGAACCTCCACCGTGCTTAACAGTAGAGGCTATGCATTTTTCCCGGGCACGCTCACCCACAGACCTCACGAAAACACGTCTTCGTGAACCGAAAATCTCGAATTTGGATTCGTTGGTCCACAATACTTTATTCCAGTCTTCTATGGTCCAATTTTAGTAATCGATGACATTTTAAACGTCTTTGCTTGTTTTGTTTGCCTAGAGGCGGCTTGCGCATTGCAATTCGTCCATGAAGACCGGCTTCTTTTAATGGCCGTTTAACTGTGGAAACACTTATGGGTTTTCAAAGAACAACTTCTGCTGTGATTTCTAGAACTGTTTTTTCGTCTATTTCTCTTGCTTGTTACCACCACTGCAAAGTCTTCTGCTGACGTTGTTCCCTTGGTCTGCCTTTTCGAGTTCTGCTCAGTACACTTCCACATTCGCGGTGTTTTTTGATGATATAAACCACAGTGGACTGATTTAACTTAAGTTCTGTGGCAATTTCGCGGTTGCTTTTGCCAGTTTTGTAAACGTGAGTTTCTCATCAAATAAAACGCCAAGATCTTTGACTAGATTAGTCCTTGTTAATGAAGTAGCACGCAATGAATAGCCGTACCTAATTGGGTTGACCTTTCTTTTGTATGCCATAATCCTACATTTAAATAAATTTAACTGTAAACAGTTCCTCTCGCACCAATCATTAATTATATTTAATTGATTTGGCAAGAAGACACAATCATTCATATTTTTTATTGAGATAAAAAATTTTAAGTCATCAGTAAAAAGCAACGTCTTGGACGCAATAACTGATGCCAAATCATTAATATAGGTTGTGTGAAAATGATAAGATTTATGCCCATTATAGCACACAAATTGTCTCCTGTCAGACAAATATGACTCAAAAAACTTCAACAGTGTCTCACTGAGCCCGATTGATTTTAATTTATTTAATAACACCAAATGATTTATGCGATCAAAAGCTTTAGAGATGTCAGTATATATGACATCAACCTGTCTGTGTTGATCCAAAGCGTTCGCAACGTACGTAAACTGCACTAAATTAGAAACCGTTGATCGTTTTCCAATAAAAGCATGTTGATCAAGTGACACAACAATATTAATTGTCGGAGACAGATAAGTACAAATGCACATTTCTAGTACTGAAATTTGAAAATACAGCAATAGGTCTGTAGTTGGCAATAACTGCTGGATCTTCATTCTTCAGCACAGGACATATTCTTGCTAATTTCCAACAATTAGGAAAGGTTGAAGTACTTATTGCCATGTTAAATAAAATTGTTAAAGAATATGTGAAGATGTCTGCACAATCTTAACGGAAAACTTGGAACTTGACCATCTCCAGCTGCACTTTTGTTCGCTAGTTTCCTTACCGATGAATTAATAACAGAAGCCTCAATGAATTTAATATGAATGTTCGAAGAGTTATAAGAGACAGATACATATATGTAACAATATGCTTTTTTCCTACGTCTTTAAGTTCTGGAGGCATATTTTGTGCTATTAAACAATTATTTGTAAAAAATACGTGTGTCCAATTTTTGTGGAGGCTATTACTACTTTTGTTTTTAAAAAATGCCAACCATTCAAGTATGTATTAATGAATTAGTGAATACTTTATTAGGCACTCAACGAAATGGTCATTCGTTTGTAGATCGATATTCTTTCAGATGGCAACCCTTTTGAGTTTGTTTTTCTGCTTTATACATGTCTATGCCTACCCACTGTGGGCTCCACGTAGGTCATAATTTCAAAATATTTATGTTAATCTTCTTGCATGTAATTATGTTCCACAACTACCCATATTTAATGCAAATTAAATGCTCTGTGAAACTCGCCCATCATTTGCATTTCGGCATTTGAAGTGGTGTCCACATACCACAACGCAGTCACGTTGTCTTTGTGACTAGGAACCTTAATTACCCTCTGCATTTGTTTGTGTTTTGGTGATGGTTGTGTAATGGAATTCCAAGAACGACGTATGTACTCTATTCTTATTTACTTT